>JARYGA010033023.1:0-40516 GCA_030545235.1 Helianthus tuberosus | reverse complement strand
TTTAAGTGGGGGTAAAACATAATTTTGAACTAATGACAAAATCGTAATTTTAAGGAAAAAAACTAATGACAAAAGTGTAAATTTAAACGGGGCAAAATCGTAATTTTTAACTGAGGGCAAAATTGAAATTTTTAGTTGGGAGCAAAAGCGTGAATTTATTTTTAAGTTGGGGTAAAAACATAATTTTGAAGTAATGGCAAAATCGTAATTTTAAAGCGGGATAAAATCGTAAATTTGTTGGGCCAATAGGGGAGTGTCAAGCAGCTGCCTGGCACAATTCCCTTTGCCGCCCATTTCACCCAATCATTGAGAAGCACTATTACCGCATCTTGATAATGTAGATGTAGTAAACTAAAAGTCAATAAACCACGTTAATCGCCTAGACCGACTAGGCCGACTAGGCGCCGAGTTTGAACGAGTTTGGCCGAGGCCGGCTAGTTGAGTCTGCCTTGGAGGAAGTCGCCTCAGAGGGGTTCCGGGACCGAGTACTCGCCGAATACAAGGCCTTGGAATCTGACTTTTACAACACTGATTAAGACATATATGATGTACAAGGGAGTATTGTGATCCATTAAGTCCCAATACAGTTCATTAAGACATATATGATCTACCATCGGCCATTGTGATCCATTATGGCCCAATATGGTCCATTAAAACATATATGATCTATTATTGACCATTGTGATCCATTAAGACTCAATATGGTTCATTAATACATGTTTAATCTACTAGTGTTCGTGTGATTCATCAGAGCCCAATATGGTCCATTAACACATATATGATATACTATTGGCTATTATGATCCATTGAGGCCTAATACGGTCCATTAAGACATATATGATCTACTATTGGCTATTGTGATCCATTTAGGCCCAATATGGCCTATTAAGACATGATTGATCTACTAGTGTCCGTTGTGATCCGTATAGGTCCAATATGGTCGATTAAGATATATATGATCTATTATTGGCCATTGTGATCTATTAAGGCCCAATTTGGTCCATTAAGACATGTATGATCCATTACTGGCCATTGTTATTCATTCACCCAATATGGCCCATTAAGACATTTTGATCTACAAGTGTCCATTTTGATCCATTAAGACTCAATAGGGTCGATTAAGACATCTATCATCTATTATTGTCCATTATGATCCATTAAATCCCAATATGGTTCATTAACACATATATGATCCACTATTTGTCATTATGATCCAATATGACCCATATGGTCCTTTAAGACATGTATGATCAACTATTAGCAATTGTGATCCAGTAAGGCTCAATAAGGCTCATTAAAACATGTATGATCCACTATTGCCCATTGTGATCCATTTAGGCCCCATATGATCCACTAAGGCATGTTTGATCTACTATTAACAGTTGTGATCCATTAAGCCTCAACATGGTTCATTAATACATATATGACCCAATATTGGCCATTATGATCCATTAAGGTGCAATATGATATATTAACACATCTATGATTAGGGATGAGCTCGGTACCTGTACCGAACATTTCGGTACCGAAAATACCGATACCGAAATGGGTACAAGTACTGGTACCGAAAATGTTCGGTACGATACTGTATGATACTTTTATTTGAAAGTAAAATTCAGTAAGTAACGAACCGATCGAAAGTACCAGAACTCAAAACGCCAAAAAAATGGGTACCAAAACAAAACAAGTCGTTACAAGAAATTCGACACCCATGCTAATATGCATACATTACAAACGTATATAAACGTAACTAATATGCACACATTAACATATTATTTAGAAGAAAAAAAATATGGTTTACAATCTATAATATTTAATTTTTGAATTTTAAATATGTAATAAGTAATATTTTTTTTAATATTAAATAATGTGGTTTTTTAAATTAGAATACTATTTGAGAGGGAAATTTTGAATGATATATTTTGGGGGGAAATTTAAGTTTTGGAGGAAATATTTTAGGGGGGAAATTTAAGTTTTGGAATGAATTATTTTTTGGAGAAGTTTTAGGATGGAATGTTTTGGAGTTAAGTTTAAGTTTTAGGATAAAATATTTTGGTGGAAAATTTTTAAAGATGTAATAAGTTTAACCTTTGGTCACACATTTTTTCTATGACATTTGATAACATTTTGTCACACAAAATAAACAAAATGATGATGGTGTGACGAATGTTTATTTAAAGTAATATTAAATTTTGTAATTTTTAAGTGTGACTATTGTCGAACATTTGGTTACACAAAGTAATATATGTGATCATATGTATTGGATTTTAGCCACATTATTAAACATATAATGTGGTTGTAGATCACATTTGGCCACAGTTTTCTAGTGTGGCTGTTTTTTTATTGTCATGTGACTAATGTTTCGAATAAATATGTTTTTAGTCACATGAAACAAGTACTGTGGCCGTAGATCACATTTAGCCACACTTTTTTAATGTGATTAATAAATGTCACAATTTTTTTCTTAAAGTGTGGCTAAAGGTTTTGAATACATATGTTATTGGTCACATGAAAATAAATAATATGATCGTAGATAAAATTTGGCGACATTTTGCTAGTGTGGCTAATATATGTCATAGTTCTTTCTTAAAGTGTGGCTAAAAATGTCAAATACATGTGTTTTTAGTCACATGAAACAAAAATATGTGGCCATAGATCAAATTTGGCTACACATTTTGAGTTGTGGCTATTAAATGTCAAATTATTTTCTAAAAGTGTGGCTAAAGGTTTTGAACTGGCATAAATGGTCACATTTAAAATAAAATGTGTGGCTAAAGGTATTTTAAAATGTTATGAATGACCTTTAGCCACACATTTTTCAAATGTGTGGCAGGGAAGTTTTGCCAAAAGTGTGGCCATAGCCCTTTTTTTCACGTAGTGTAGAGTTTCCTGGTATTAAATCTATAATTTACACAAATGTACATATGTTAGTATAATAATCCTTTAATTATATTAACGATACCCTCCCCGAGACGGTATTCCAACAACTACGTCGGGCAGAACCACGATAGTTGTTACAGAACCCTGGATCAATCGGGCAACGTTTCTAATACGAAACTGGGGTTATAATACTTACAACGGAGCAAAACCTCGCTAATTAGGGGGATATAATACCCGTATATTATGCCTACTATCAGATTTTCGAGATATAGAAAAGAAAGTGAGCGAGTTTCTGAAGATCCGAGGCCCTCTATATATAGTGCTGATTTCTGGTCCTCTCGCGGCCCGCGTAAAGTGTAACCCAAAGGTTACGCGGCCCGCGTAGTAGCACGGGTAGGGTTTAGGGTGTCCGGGTCATCGCATAGTGTTGCCGGGTGTTGGGCCACGTGGCGGCCCAGGGTTTCTCCAGATTTCACCCGCTCGCGGCCTGCGTAAGGGTTGAGTAAAGGCTTACGCGGCCCGCCTGAAACTCAATTTCTTTGTTTTTTATTTATTTTTTAATGTTATAACGTATTTTGGGCTCGGTTTTCACATACGGGGTGTATTTTAAGACATATAGAGGTATTTAAAATATATTAGGATGTCGGAAAAATATTCGAGAGGGTTGTTATATCCTCCCCACCTTGTTTTAGAGCTCGTCCTCGAGGTCTACTGGAACAGGTGTGGGTATTTCCTTTGCATTTCTGATTCAAGCTCTCATGTGTATTCTGGTCCTCTTTTGGAGTCCCACTTCACTTTGACTAGAATTAGTCTTTTCTGCTTGAGATTCTTGACTTTCCTGTCTTCAATTTGTAGAAGCTTTTCCACAAATTTTAACTGTTCATTTACCTCTATATCCTTAAGAGGTACTATTAGTGATTCATCAGCTAAGCATTTCTTGAGATTAGATACATGAAATACATCATGTATTCCTGCCATTTCTTCTGGCAGTTGTAACTGATAGGCTACAGGTCCTATTCTTTTAATAATCTTGAAAGGTCCAACATACCTGGGACTTAGCTTTCCTCTTTTTATGAATCTTACTACTCCTTTCCAAGGAGAGACTTTTAATAATACTTTATCTCCTACTTGAAATTCCAAAGGTTTTCGTCTGTTGTCAGCATAAATTTTCTGTAGATCACGTGCTGTTTTCAGTCGTTCCTTGACTTGAATGATTTTGCCTGTTGTTTCTTGTACTATCTCAGGTCCAGATAGTTGCTTTTCCCCAATTTCTGCCCAACAGACTGGGGTTCGGCACTTTCGTGCATAAAGGGCTTCGAATGGTGCAGCATTTGTACTTGTGTGATAACTATTATTATAAGAAAATTCTATCAATGGTAAGTGATCATCCCAATTACCTCCGAAATCAATTACACAAGCTCTAAGCATGTCTTCCATTGTCTGAATCGTCCTTTCGCTTTGTCCATCTGTTTGAGGATGATAAGCTGTGCTTAGATTCAACTTGGTTCCCATTGCTTTTTGGAAACTTGTCCAAAAATGAGAGGTAAAATGACTATCTCTGTCAGAAATAAATGATAGAGGAATTCCATGTAAAGAAACTACTTCATTTACATACAATTTAGCTAATTGTTCCATACTAAAAGTTTCTTTCATTGATAGGAAATGAGCTGACTTGGTTAGTCTGTCTACAATCACCCAGATTGTATCATTACCTTTCTTTGTTTTTGGTAATTTAGTAACAAAATCCATTGTTATCAATTCCCATTTCCAAACAGACATTTCTAACTGTTGCAAAAAACCTGAAGGTTTCTGATGTTCAGCTTTGACTTGTGAACATGTTAAACACTTAGAAACATAGGCTGCTATGTCCTTTTTCATTCCTATCCACCAGAAATTCTTCCTTAAATCTTGGTACATTTTATCGCTTCCTGGATGCATCGTATATTTAGACTTATGGGTTTCTTCTAATATGCGATGACGTAGGTTTCCTAATTTAGGTACCCATATTCTTTTCTTATGAAATCTCCAAATTCCATCTGTTCCTTGTTCTAATTCCTTGATCATTCCTTTTAACTTTTCAGTATCATCCTTGATTACTGATCCTTGTGCTTTTCTAATCTGCTCATTTAAATCTACTTGTAGATTTAATTTAAGAGAACGTACCCTTTTTGGTTGTTCGTGATATTTTTGACCTAAAGCATCAGCAACTACATTTGCCTTTCTTGCATGATACTGAATATTACAGTCATAATCACTAAGAAATTCCATCCAACGTCTTTGTCTCATATTCAATTCCTTTTGCCCGAAGACATACCTTAAACTTTTATGATCAGTGAAAACAGTAAACTTACTACCGTATAAGTAATGTCTCCAAATCTTAAAGGCAAAAATTATAGCTCCAAATTCTAAATCATGAGTTGAATAATTTTCTTCATGATTCTTAAGTTGTCTGGATGCATAGGCTATAACCTTTTGACGTTGCATTAATACACATCCATAACCTAATTTAGAAGTGTCACAATAGATTACAAAATCTTCAGTTCCTTCTGGTAACGCTAGTATAGGTGCATGGGTTAATCTTTGCTTAAGGATTCTAAAGGCTTCTTCTTGTTTTGGTTCCCATTTAAACTTAACAGATTTACAGGTTAGCTTAGTTATGTGAATGGCTATTCTAGAAAAATCTTGAATAAATCTTCTATAATAACCAGCTAGTCCTAAGAAACTTCTAACCTCGGTTGGTGACTCAGGGGTTTTTCACTTGGTAATTGCCTCGATCTTGGTGGGATCCACATGGATTCCTTCATGATCAACTAGATGTCCAAGAAATTGTACCTGTTCTAACCAAAATTCGCACTTTGAAAATTTAGCATAAAGCTTTTCTTTTCTTAATAAACTTAAAAGTGCGTGCAAATGCTTTGCATGTTTCTCTTTATTCTTAGAGTAAATGAGAATATCATCTATAAAGACAATTATGAATTTATCCAAATATGGCTTGCATATTCGGTTCATCATGTCCATGAATGCAGCTGGGGCATTGGTTAGACCAAATGACATGACAGTAAATTCATAATGACCATACCTTGTTCGGAAGGCGGTTTTAGGAATGTCCTCTTCCTGTACCTTTAATTGATGATATCCTCACCTTAAATCGATTTTAGAGAAAAATCGTGCTCCTTGTAACTGATCAAACAGACCATCAATTCTAGGTAATGGATACCGATTCTTAATTGTGACCTTATTCAATTCACGGTAATCAATGCACATTCGCGTTGATCCGTCCTTCTTTTTAACGAAAAAGATTGGCGCACCCCAGGGTGATGAACTTGGTTGTATAAATTCTTTTTCTAGCAATTCGTCTAATTGTTTCTTTAATTCTTGCATTTCTGCAGGTGCCAAACGGTAAGGTTGATGTCGGGTCAAAATAAGTCATATTTTATATTAGTTCGTGTCGGTTTTTAGCGTGGTGAGTATATTAATTATTAAGCATTATATATTTATAGTGTATGGGTGTTTTGTGTGTAACAGGTGCTCTAAAGATGTTTAATGAAGGAAAACAAACTAAAGCAGGTTTGACGGGTTAATACAAGACATGAAAAAAAAAATCCATCAAGCTTAGACACATAATTTTGATGACATCTCTTGGATGATAGTGGGCAGCAGCATTATTATTATTTTGGGAAATCAAATATAAAGTTATCATCAATCACTTTTTGGGGGTGATATATGTACGTGAAGGACAAAAGTCAACAACAAATTGATAACAACATTATCAATCATCACGGCAGCCAGGGCCCACGATTTTGCAGCTATACACACTCACGTGGACTAGAGGGATTGGGCCGAGATGATGGACATTATATTTTCTTATCACAATATAAATCACGAGGATCCACACATATTGGGCTGGTTGGACTTCTTCATCACCATCATAAAAGACGGCAATTTGGGGGATTACATATTCATTGGCAGCCGTCATACATCGGGGGGACGAATTGTATTTTTCTTATTCCAACTTTCAAGCTACTCTTGGAGGTCTGAACGATTCGGGATGACAACTGAAGCGGTGAAGACTATCATGAGCGGCTAGGCTCTCTCGTGGCTTCCTCCAAGCGGACGGTTCAGTTAGGTTTTTACGTTATTCAGTTTATACTCAGGTTTGGATGTATTTTTGACCTTGACAAAGTTGTATGAATACATTGATGTGTTGGTTTCTTTAAACTATTTGCGTGTGTTTTGAGTTCTTACTTTACAACTTGTTCGGTTGATGACAAAACCTAGTAACTTGTTGGGTGACATAGAGTAGGTTGACTCACGCTAGTAATTAGGGTTAATCAAATTATAAAAGATCTAATGACAAAGACCTATTTTTGATTACCACTTAAATTAACCAACTTCCCAGCATCATGTCTATGTGATGGCCAATTAACTGAGTAAACTGAGTTTTGTGAAACCTAGAACCTGAAGTTTGGAGGAAGTTACGTTTTATAAATCTGATATCTTTTCTAGTAGTTAGTTTTTATACGCCCCGCTTGCGGTATGTGCATATAATGTATATATGTGTGGGCCATCGGGGGGCAAAAGTAAAAGTGCACTAATTTTAATGTTATTTTACTAATTTCGTGAAAATAACGTTAAAAGTGGAGGACGGTTAATCATGCATCATGTGGTGGCGTTGATAGCTGAAAGACAAAAGGGTACATGCACTAATCGGTCTTTGTCCCGATTGCCGAGTGTTATGTGCCTTATGTCCAAGGCTTGATGCAAAACTACTATCGAGCCGGGGGTCTCACTGGAAGCAGCCTCTCTATTCCTACGGGGTAGAGGTAAGGCTGTCTACATCTTACCCTCCTCAGACCCTACCTTTGCTTTGCTATTGGTGGGATTTACTGAGTATGATGATGATGATGATGATTTCAAATCAATCAAAACCCCAAAATCTAGTGTGTAGTAGTAGTTAATTAGATAATTTAGCTAAACACTAACCACATATTCCCCGTGGATACGATACTCTACTTACGCTATCTACTTAGTTTAATTAGGTTTTTGCATGACCCTTACGACAGTCATCAAAATGGCGCTGTTGCCGGGGAATTAGTGCGCTTAGTGTTAGTTAGTTAGTTAGCTAGTTAGTTGTTCTTGCTTTCTCATAAAAGATATAAAAACCCCAAAAATATTGTTCTGTTTATTTTATTTTATTTTTGTTAGTTCGATATTACGCGCGGGTGTTTTGTTTAGTGCTTGTGCAGGTCTTTGATCATGGATAAAGTTATCAAACCGAGTTTAATGAATTTGAGGGTGCTGAATTCTCACAACATAACCAACCAATGTATCAACAAATGAGCTTTCAAAACAGACAATCACCGAATCAGAACCGATATGCTAGATATAATGAAGTGAACGGGTATTATGACCAATTTGGATGTGAAGAATATAATGATTTTGTGCCTCCACCGCAGCAGTTTATTCAAAGAGGTCAAAATCGGGCTAGTTTGGGTCAGCAAAGGTATAATGATGTTCAACAAAATAGTTATGGAAGATTTTCCGAGATATCAAATCAGAATCACTAGCAAGGAAATCAGAGAAGTTATCAGCAAAATCCAGATCAAGGAAGATCGAGTGGTCCAGAAGAAGTTTCGAATGATGAGATTATGGAACTGTTGAAACAGATAAAGCAAGGTTTCTGCAATTATTCGAGCTATCAAGGAGATCAAGATAACTATGACAACAATTGGCAGACTCAAGAGAATGAGCAATCGGGTCAACATGAGTCGGATGATAACTCCATCAATGAAAAGTTTGACACGATCATGGAGTTTTTGAAAGATATTCAGAAAAGCAACGAAGTTAGAGATAGGGAGGTTAAAGCTTTGTCACAGCAGGTTGGACATTTAGCTGAAGAAGTGGCTATCATCAGAAAAAATCAAGATAAGCTTCTTAGTGATTGTCAGAAAAATCCAGCTCACAATTCTTCTCAGACGAGTGTCCATATAAATGAGGTAAGTACTCATTCTCTTTCTAAAATTTCTACTGTTGAAACTCAGTCACTGCAACATGTTGAGGGGATGGTAGAGGACGTGACTGAGTCTGAGGGTGAGAGTGAACGTGATCAGGAAATTGGAAATTTTATAAAATCTAAGCATGGTTCAAATAAAAAGTTTTTTTATAGTAATAATAGGAAGGTAAAGGTTCCATTCCCCATGGCTTTACTTGCACCCAAAAATTTAAATAAACGGAAATCGTCTAAGGATGAAAATTGGGAAAGTTTTGAAAAGGTAAAAATAAATAAACCATTGCTTGAAAAAATTAAAGAAAGTCCTGATCATGTTGAATTTTTTGAAGAGTTGAGTACCCGAAAACGACGTCACAAGTTTCCTAAACAACTTGATACAGTTCATGTGAACGCCATTTGGATGGGTACCCTTCCCCCGAAACTCCAAGATCCAGGAGCACCTATTATTTCGATACAAATAGGTGATTTTAAATTGGACAGGGCTTTGTTGGATCTTGGAGCCTGTGTGAGTATATTACCGGGGAGTTTATATGATAAGTATGATTTTGGACCACTGCAAAAAGTTGAAACCATAGTAGTGTTGGCTGATCAAACTCCTACGTGTCCTCGGGGGATTGTAAAAGATGTGATTGTGAAAGTGGGTGAGTTTTATTATCCTATCGATTTCTTGGTGCTTGACTGTGTTAAAAATAACCAACCAACTGTTATATTGGGTAGACCGTTCCTAGCTACGGCTCATGCTGTCATTCATTGTGTTGAGGGAACGGTAAGGTTTAGGTTTGGGGATCAAAAATCGATTTTAAAAGTATTTTCAAACTCAACCAAACCTGTTGCTAACAAGTGTGAAACTTCTGAAAAGAAGAGTCTTGTAGAAGAAAAAGAATGTTTTATGATTGACAGGTTGGTAGAGGTTAAGAAAAAGAAGAAGAAATCGAGGAGGAGCAGGAGAAAGAAAAGAAAGAAATTACAGGAGATGGATGGAGAAGAAGAAAAGTGTGAGTTGAATAACTTCTGTTTGTTGAACAAGTTGGATGGTGTTTCAAAGTTGTGGATGAATAGATTGATGAAAATGAGAGATTGTAAACACCCTACACGTCCACCATGATTTGATAGGTATGATCTAGCTGAAGATCTAAAACTTAGCGCTTCTTGGGAGGCAACCCAAGTTTTGTTTTTATTTTTGTGTTTTTGTGTATGAACCGGACAAGTGTGGGGAAGTCTGAGGAGGTTTGGTTGCTCGTCGAACTTGTTTTTCTTTCGTTTCTCTTTGTTACTGACCCTTTAACTTGTTTGGGAGCTTTTGAGATTTATTTTGCAGGTTTTGATCATTTTTGTCCATACTTCCATTTGTACGAAAGTGATTCGAAGAATCATATAAAGACAAGCATCCCGTGTTGAAGCAGCCGCGAATGAAATTGTAACGACTCTCATCAAAAGTCATAATTATTAAATTAATTTGACCAATAGGAAACCCTAATTGAGACACCCAAGTGATTCTGTGCAAACCCTAAAATTTTCATAATTTTCAGAATCAGGATTAGGGCCCTTAAAACTCAGGGGAGGGCATTCCCTACTTGACGATTATCTAAATTACGTGCTGTCCAAGTTGAATTAATGAAATTCGTCGACTCAGCTGAGCTAGTCCCACACGTGGCAACCCTATAGAAAAAAATAGGTCTCACGCGGCCCGCGTGAGGATAAGCCAAAACTAAAGCGGGCCGCGTAAGGGTCAAATTTTGGCTATAAATAGAGGACCTTGGGACTTGATTTCTGGAAAAAGAACGACGCTCAAATTCACTGTGTGCGCTGAGATATCGTAGAAATACTTCAATTAACACACACAGGTTCCTAATTGAAGCTGCAATCAGGGTATTAGCACAATCGCTGCTACGATTCATTGTCCGATTGATCTAAATATCCAATGAATGTTTAAGTGCCGCCCACATTAGGGTTATACTTTATCATTCGTCATTAATTTGACGGATTGTCGTTAATTCGATAGGTAAAGTATTATACTTTATCGTTCGTTGTTAATTCAACGGATCATCGTTAATTCGATGGGTAAAGTATTATACCTTGTCGTTCATTGTTAATTCAATGGATCATCGTTAATTCGATGGACAAAGTATTGCATTTTGACATTCATTGTGAGAATTTGATCTCGTGAGTTATCGTAAATGCTGGATTGATTACTAATTCCAAATTGTGTGCTTGTTATTGAAATTAGGATAAAGGCTAATCAGTAGGCTAGGCTCTGCCCGTATAAATCTGCAATGTGAGTCATTCTCTTTTCTCACAGTTTGTGAGTCATTCTTCTTTTCTCACAGTTTGTGAGTTATTCTCTTTTTAACAAATTGCTTTATACAACTATTCTCACCGTTTGTGAGTTATTTTTATTAAATATTTTACAATACTCCAAATTATTTTCAAGGTTATAATTACAGGGACTAAGTCGTGGATATCTTGAATTATTGGTTAGTGGGGTATTGTGCACATTACTAATTTCTCCCAGTTAGGTTCATTGACCTACTCGGGATAATCACTGTTGGGTTCATTGACCTACAGGGATAATCGTCACTATTTAGGTTCATTGATCTAAATAGTGGTATGACCATCGTCACCATTGTGACATGTCACCATTGTGACAGAATGCCAGATAAAAATAAGATAGAAGCCATTGTAATCGCTCTTATGCTGTAATTGATAACTATGCATCATTATGCAAAATAGAATGATTCACTCAGTATTTCCCGCTGACAAAACCTTTTTCAAACATGTTTCAGGTGATCTGTTGTAATTCAGGAAAAGTGCTGGGGAGCATTTCAAGCTTAAGATAGTGGCTCAATATAAAATAAAGAAATAAATTTTGTAATATCACGCTTTTATAGTAAAAACATAATATTGTAAATTATCGGGGTTTTATCCCGAATTGTGAAATAAAATAATCGGGGAAAAATTTTAGCTTTAAGCGATCCTGTTTCCGCTGTAAAACTCAATTAAATAAATACCGCAGTATTTTCTGCCGCGGCTCCTGAAACGGGTCAAACCGGGTCTTGGGCCGTGACAGAAATGCTATACGGTTGCAGTGGAACAAGCCTCATAGGAATTCATCCGTTTAAAATCAGGGGAGTCTGTTCCATTATCTGTGTTTTTATTTATGTTTTTAGTATATAAATAGTTTCTCGCTCCATTGAGGACAATGTAGGAATTAAGTGTGGGGAGGGGAAACTAGCGTTTAGTGTGTCTTAGTTTGTGTCAGTCGTGTCGTAAAAATTAAAAAAAATTGATAAATTTAAACAAAATTGAAAAAAAAAAATAGAAAATGCTTCGAGAAAGTTTTTGCACAAAATGGAAGATGATAGGTATAATCAGTTCGTTGGCATGATTACTATATATATGAGATAAAGAAATGGTCGGTCACACGTCTAACTTAGGATATGTGGGTAGGCCCATCCAGTTGAAAGGTTTCTTAGGATCGATGTAATATACCTTAAATTAGGAGTCTTGTGGGTTCTCGCTTTAGAAGCTGCGACAAAACCGAAACTGTGGAAAGTATAAGAGGTACGTTATAAATAAAAAACTTATAAGTTTTTCCGTTTAAATTGGCACACCTGTTTCTTTTTGTGAAAACAAATCCGAAACTGTGTGGCGCCCGAAAAAAAAATTTCCATCCATCCATTTGAGCACATGTTGAAAAAAAAAGAAAAAAAACGAAGCTTATGGTATTGCCGCGGGCCGCGGGGATATCGACTCATGCGGTACATACCCTCTAGGTGGAGTTATAAAAAAATATGTAAAGTTTATGGCATTAACCATGGGGATGGTGACTCGTGTGGCGTATGTCCGCTAAACTGATTATAAGCAAAAGCATGTGAAGCTCGCAATATCATCCATCTATCCATCCTAAATTTAATCGGAATAGCATAAGGGTTTTTTATATAAGACGATAGATTTGATATCTTTTAATCTCATAAGCTTGAAACGGGATTAGGTGGTGTTGTAGTCTTTTGAGTGCGAGATCCATAGATAACTATAAATTACTTGAACTTAAATCAATCGTGAACAAGGGCTTGGAAGCTGGTGGTTGGGTTTAAGTGGACCGTATACCTGCAATCCTGGTTAACGTGTGGTTTGACTTTTTAATAAAATAATTGAATATATTGAATGCCAATGTTTCTGATTGTGATTCCATTGTAGATAATATTTTCGGGACGAAAAAAGATATGTGTGAGGATGTGATGTCGGGTCAAAATAAGTCATATTTTATATTAGTTCGTGTCGGTTTTTAGCGTGGTGAGTATATTAATTATTAAGCATTATATATTTATAGTGTATGGGTGTTTTGTGTGTAACAGGTGCTCTAAAGATGTTTAATGAAGGAAAACAAACTAAAGCAGGTTTGACGGGTTAATACAAGACATGAAAAAAAAAAAATCCATCAAGCTTAGACACATAATTTTGATGACATCTCTTGGATGATAGTGGGCAGCAGCATTATTATTATTTTGGGAAATCAAATATAAAGTTATCATCAATCACTTTTTGGGGGTGATATATGTACGTGAAGGACAAAAGTCAACAACAAATTGATAACAACATTATCAATCATCACGGCAGCCAGGGCCCACGATTTTGCAGCTATACACACTCACGTGGACTAGAGGGATTGGGCCGAGATGATGGACATTATATTTTCTTATCACAATATAAATCACGAGGATCCACACATATTGGGCTGGTTGGACTTCTTCATCACCATCATAAAAGACGGCAATTTGGGGGATTACATATTCATTGGCAGCCGTCATACATCGGGGGGACGAATTGTATTTTTCTTATTCCAACTTTCAAGCTACTCTTGGAGGTCTGAACGATTCGGGATGACAACTGAAGCGGTGAAGACTATCATGAGCGGCTAGGCTCTCTCGTGGCTTCCTCCATGCGGACGGTTCAGTTAGGTTTTTACGTTATTCAGTTTATACTCAGGTTTGGATGTATTTTTGACCTTGACAAAGTTGTATGAATACATTGATGTGTTGGTTTCTTTAAACTATTTGCGTGTGTTTTGAGTTCTTACTTTACAACTTGTTCGGTTGATGACAAAACCTAGTAACTTGTTGGGTGACATAGAGTAGGTTGACTCACGCTAGTAAATAGGGTTAATCAAATTATAAAAGATCTAATGACAAAGACCTATTTTTGATTACCACTTAAATTAACCAACTTTCCAGCATCATGTCTATGTGATGGCCAATTAACTGAGTAAACTGAGTTTTGTGAAACCCAGAACCTGAAGTTTGGAGGAAGTTACGTTTTATAAATCTGATATCTTTTCTAGTAGTTAGTTTTTTTAGTTTCTTTCAAATCAATCAGAACCCCCAAATCTAGTGTAGTAGTAGTTAATTAGATAATTTAGCTAAACACTAACCACATATTCCCCGTGGATACGATACCCTACTTACGCTATCTACTTAGTTTAATTAGGTTTTTGCATGACCCTTACGACAGTCATCAAAGGTGCTTTGGCAATTGGTGCTGTCCCTGGTATTAAATGGATTCTGAATTCAACTTCTCGATCTGGAGGTTGCCCTTGTAATCTTCTGGAAATACATCTGAAAACTGAGATACTACTAGAATATCCCTTAATTCTTTTCCTTTAGTGATAGTGATTATAGAAATCAAATACACTAATGATCATTTTCTTATGTAACTTGCTGTTTTCATCACAGAGATGAATTTAGGGGATTTAGAGGTTTTATATCGTTTAATTGTGATCTTTTCACCCTTTAGTGAATTTACTTGTATTGACTTTTGATCACACAGAATACTGTCTTTATTGGCTATTAACCAATCCATTCCTAATACTACATCAAATCCTGCCAGATTCATTGGGTAAAGATTTGTAATAAATTTCTGATTTAAATTTTCTATTCTTGCTCCCTGCAAGATTTCAGAAATTTTAATGGTTTCCCCATTTGCTGTCTCTACTAGGCATTCGTGTGAAAGTTTAGTTAATGATTGATTGAGAAGTTTGCAAAATGATGTATTAATGAAACTTTGGTTTGCACCAGAGTCAAATAATACTTTAGCAAAAATGTCATTAACTAAAAACATACCAGTGATCACATCTGGGATCATCTTTGCTTCTTCTGCAGTCAGAACAAATGCTCTAGCATTTTTGGTATTCTTGTTATTCGTAGCTGGAGCCAATTTTGGGCAGTTAGGCTTGATATGACCTTGTTCTCCGCAGTTGTAACATATCATGTTGTTAGCTTTCTTCATGCAGTCTTCTTCCTTGTGTCCTGATATTTTGCAAAAGTTACAGTATATGGAGCGTCTTCCGGAATGCTTCCTTTTGCAATTCTTACAGTAAGGTGTAGAGGTAGAACCTATAGTTTTCCCACGGTTAAAATTTCTAGAACGAAATTCTTGTGTGAGCTTCTGGGTTAGGTTCCTCCTTTGATCCTCTTCTCGTGTACGAACTAATTCATCTGTCAAGGTATTGGCTAGTTCTACAGCTTCTTCTATGGTTTGAGGTCTAGCTGCCTTGACTACATGCCTTATCTCCCCGATTAATCCCCAGATATAACGGGAGATTAACACTGGTTCAGGTGAAGCAAGGGTCGGCACTATTCTAGCATATTCAAAGAATAATTTAGTATATCCTTTACTATCCACACCAGTCATTCTAAGGTTTAAGAACTTGTTTGCTATTTGTTCTTTTTCATTAGGAGGGCAGAATTTCCTTTCTACCATGTCTTTAAACTCCTCCCATTCCATATTGTAAGTTATATTACTTCCTTTAGTCTGGAGAACAGTATTCCACCATTCTAGTGCTGAATTCTTAAACAAATTGGAAGCAAACATTATCTTATCTTCTTCTGCGCACTTGCTTATTCTTAAGACCGCCTCAGTCTTTTCTATCCAGCGTAAGGTTCCAATAGCCCCTTCGTTTCCCGATAATTCCATTGGTTTACAAGACCATAATTCTTTGTAAGAACAACCGTAACACACGGTTCTTCTTCTTTTGGGAATGGGCATTTGAAGTACGGGTCCATTGTTCATGCTGTTTTCATGTTCGGAAGGTCGCTTGCTATCATGTTTACTTTTATTTTCTGCTTCCCTAACCGTTTGAATAATATATGACATCGTATCTATTATTCCTTGTGCTACTATGTGTTGAATGGCACTGTTATTCATTTGGTTTCCATTGTTGTTGTTTGGATTTTCGTTACCCGAGTTATTGTTACTCTGGTTATCATTATTCAGATTTCCCGGATTTACTTCGTCAGCCATCTGAATTTAAACATTTATCAATTATTAATATCACAGAATAATTAATAGTTTAAGTAACAATCCACATAATACACATATTGGTCCAAAAACGTCGTGCATTGCGACTTTACTCTTTTTATATAGTATGCTTCAAATAGACACTAAAACAGGAAATCACAACACTACTATGCATCATTAACCACAAAGTGGTCTACACTACAATACCTTATTATATATATATATATATATATATATATATATATATATATATATATATATATATATATATATATATATATTCATACAAACATATTATATATTATTATATTATTATTATTACCAACTTCACCTATCATTTTTCAGGGATATGGATTTCCCCCGAAATCCATCTGACGCTCATCGTATTTTTAGACGAGTTGTTCTCCTACATGCCTCATCCTCTCACTACTTTCTATGATTTCTTCTCCGAAAGTTCAGAGTTCTTGCAAGTTCTCTGCACTCATTGGGGGTGCAGGGGCTGGTACTGGTTCTGGATACTGTGGCCTAGGATTCTTCTGAGGGTAAGGATTCTCTAAAATCTCCCTGATGTATTCATCGTTGTCATAATAGGGATCTAGAGGGTCCAGACCTGGATACGTTGCTATGTTCGGTAAGGTTTCGTCAGTTAGGTGGTAGCGTGGCACATAATCCCTAAGATCATCAAACCATGGATCATAATTTGGGTCTAAAGGATTAGGGGCTGGTATCCTAGGTATTTCCTCAGGGTTGAAATCATGCATTTCTACCTCCATCGGCTGAGTGGGAATTAAAGGTAAGGGTTGTGGGGCTACTAGTTGTTCCAGACTTGGGTCGGCAGTAGTTGTTGCTAGGATATGGAAATTGGCTAGGCTTCTATTAAGCATATCTTGTGTATGGGCATCTGACTCTCCCTTAGCAGCTGCTAGAACTCTTTGTTGTTGTAACTTTCGCATTCTCTTTCTATGCTCAAAGGCTCCCTTACTGAACCATCCTCTCTTTTTCTGAGGGAATGGCTCTTCCGACTAAGCTTTAAAGGCAAATATCCCTTCTTCCTGATCAGCAGAATACCCAGAGAGGGTAGGCTGGGAAGAGGTACCTTCACTCCTAGGTAAATCGGATAACTGACGACACGTCTGAGGGTCCTTGATCACTCATACTGTAAACTAACAAATAGTCAAATAACACATAACAATAAAATACAGATATTCACGTATTTTAAGAATTTATTTCCTAACAATTTAAATAATATATTGATGTCAGCAGAACACTCCTGTGGCTGAATCAGTGGCTAGGCTCTGATACCACCTTCTGTCGCAACCCCCGCCCCCTTATCTGTCCCGGGAACGGGCATCTGCGAATATTCGTTTGTGGTGGTATCAACTATTTAATTTATTAATTTGACAGCGGAAATTACATCAGGACCGTAGTTAGGAAATGTCTATCAGAGTAAAACCACCATATATTTGTTAATAACCACATGGGTAAAACCCAAGTTTCTTTATTACAATACATTTATAGGGATAAACCCTATTTTATTGAATTTAAAACATCGTCTTTTTGGTAACTTTTATAGCCACATTTTTCCAAGCCTTCAGTGCTCTCCAGCTGGCTTTTTACTAATTGGCTGTCACATTGTGTTACCTGAAACACGTTTTAAAAACATTTGTCAGTGTGAAATACTGGTGAGTGAATTCTAGTTTAATCAAGAAACTTTTTATCAATTAATACAGTATTGAGAGCGATCACATTGTTTATTTCTACACAATTACTCATTCAGTACTGTCAATCCTGACTGGTGGGTCATATTACACATTGGCTAACTCGTCGTCCAATGGTAACGTGTTCCACATTTTGTATACAAAACCCCAACATACCGGCAGTAATTGAAGAAATACAAAGACTCAATCACTACTTAATCATATTGTAAAGCATTTAATGTTTTGTAAAACAGTTCACAAAAAGGTTTACAAAAAGCGGATAAACTCACATTGCTGTTTTAGACTTCTTTTAGGGTTTCCTGGTATTAAATCTATAATTTACACAAATGTACATATGTTAGTATAATAACCCTTTAATTATATTAACGATACCCTCCCTGAGACGGTATTCTAACAACTACGTCAGGCAGAACCACGACAGTTGTTACGGAACCCTGGATCAATCGGGCAGCGTATCTAATACGAAACTGGGGTTATAATACTTACAACGGAGCAGAACCTCGCTAATTAGGGGGATATAATACCCGTATATTATGCCTACTATCAGATTTTCGAGATATAGAAAAGAAAGTGATCGAGTTTGCTGAAGATACGAGGCCCTCTATATATAGTGCTGATTTTTGGACCTCTCACGGCCTGCGTAAAGTGTAACCCAAAGGTTACGCTGCCCACGTAGTAGCCCGGGTAGGGTTTATGGTGTCCGGGTCATCGCATAGTGTTGCCGGGTGTTGGGCCACGTGGCGGCCCAGGGTTTCGCCAGATTTCACCCGCTCGCGGCCCGCGTAAGGGTTGAGTAAAGGCTTACGCGGCCCGCCTGAAACTCAATTTCTTTGTTTTTTATTTATTTTTTAATGTTATAACGTATTTTGGGCTCGGTTTTCACATACGGGGTGTATTTTAAGACATATAGGGGTATTTAAAATATATTAGGATGTCAGAAAAATATTCGAGAGGGTTTTATATTGCCAGAGTCTATTAGTTCACACCCGATCCTA
This sequence comes from Helianthus tuberosus, assembly GCA_030545235.1. Lineage (NCBI taxonomy): Eukaryota > Viridiplantae > Streptophyta > Magnoliopsida > Asterales > Asteraceae > Helianthus > Helianthus tuberosus. Next base: position 21,620 of record JARYGA010033023.1, on the reverse strand, counting down.
TCCAGGCACGGTGTGAGGTTGGTGAGCTAATAGCGCTATCAACTAATAACCCGTTCGATAGGCCAGACGACTAATCGGTATAATAAGTGGGGACTTCCGTGATAGAGTTTCGTTTAGTCCGCTTGTTGCATCCAATATAAATAGTAATTAAATGAGCGTCCCACACAAGGGAAGAAAAGTATGTTTGTACCACACACAAGGAGGTAGCGTTGTTTGTATCCCACACAAGGAGATAGCGTTGTTCGCTCCGTTTCCCAACCACCGGGAACACATGCTTTTAGAAAAGTTGTGAACTCACCTCGGTTTGCTCGGCAGATAGTTTACTTAGTCAAGTGAGCTGGTCAACCACGTCGTATTATGGTTACCAAGATAGATCATGTTTAGGTACAGATAAGTCACGTATATCCTACACGCATCTAATACATGCACTTCATACTAGAATCTTATACGTTACTAGGCATGTCCTAACATATGAATAGTTAAACTGTAGTAGAAACACACAGTCCAGTTAAACAGTAGCAGAAACACACAGTCCAAAATGTGTCATCACATAGTGCGGCCTAATAACAAAGTTAAGTAGTCCAGTCGAAACCGAATGGTCTCGACTTGAGATCATGAGGTCTCGAGTCGCAACCAAGAGGTTTCGAGTGGCAGATAGAGGGTCTCGAGTCATGCACATTTGAGTCGAAACCTTAAGATCTCTAGTCAGGTCTCGAGTCGAGATCAGGAGATCTCGAGTCGCAATCTAGCAGGTCTCGAGTCTCCTGATGTGCATGTCCTGGTTTCGAGTAGTTGTTCAATGGTCTCGAGTCGCAACCTCAAGGTCTCGACTCGCAACCACTGATGTAGGCACTGCTGGAATCCTTCTAGAACATTCACCAACTTTTGTACTATCCAATCAGGTTTCATGAGCATGTACCGTCCAATCAAAATTCACTAACATGTTCCCAATATTCTGCACTAATCAAATCAGATCAAAGCATAGAATTTTCAAATATTCATCACATCTTCAAACAGTTCATCATATTTATTAATTCAAAATAGACCCAATCCGTCTTCCAAGATCTAACACTGTAACTTTGCATCGAAACATATCAACATACTCATAACATCACTGTGTCACATATCATGAATATCATTGAATCCCACACTATCTTATTCATTCAAAACAATCAAGATTCAACATCATCTAACACTGTTTTATCATTACATCTAACCAAAACATATGCAACCATTTTTATCACAAAAATCACTCTGTCATACACCCTAAACATCATCATAGATTATCACTCATCACATATATGTCATCATTAGGTTCATCATCCTATCTACCATTATATCATCCATAATACTTCAACACAAGGAGGTGCAAACTATAACAAATCTATGCATCATCATTCAAGCATTCACATTGCATATTATCATCAAATAAGCACTTTTGTCACACATTTCCATATATATGCAAGGATGCAACTAACCAAATCAAATGTGGGTAAAAGGTGTAGAGTAATGAAGAATGAAGTTCCCAGTCGATGCTCACGAGCTGATCTGAGGATTCCGGTTGCTGCTGGTTTAGTCCGAGAAGAGGAGAGGAGATAGGGTTGAAGGTTTAGAGAGAGAGAGAGAGAGAATGAGAGGAGAGAGAGGATAAGGAATGTTTAGGGATTTGTGAGGTGATGATTGTTGTCCCAAAAAGGGCATGTCGGCTAGGTTTAAGGCTTATATACCCACCTGAATGTGCCGCATGCATACTAGGCCCGGAATGGTCTTGAGTTGTGACAACTGCCACTTTCCAGCAACATTCATACACTTAAAGTACTCATTTTTAGCTACATTTTTATGCATTTTGAACGCCCGAACTGCGTATTTCGTAACATATACTTATAATACTCATGGAATACTTACTTAGGATGAACATGATTCATTTTTATTGAATACATTTAAAACAGTTTAAACAATGCATCGAAACTACTAGAAAAGCACCTAGTAAACTAGTATTCTGACGAAAACGCAGTATCCGCAGAAACCATCTAAACGACATCTTTAGGACTCAGACGAAAGTCCAACATCTAATATATATTAAACCCTAACTAGTAATGCAAGGGTTTGATTTAAAACCTTACCGAAGTCCAACAACACTAAAAATTGCCCGAAAAGCACTAAAAGCGACGATTTCAACACTTTTTCGCCGAAATTCTGCAGAAATCAGCCATTTAATATTTTTGCAACATGTAAAAGTGCTATTTAACGTAGAATTCATATGAGGATACCTTCGGGTATCATCCGAACCAATAACATTAAGACATGGGCTCGGCCCAATAACATATAATTGATGAAAATACAATTATACAATTTATTCACACAAGACATGAAATCAAGAGGACAAGACCCGATGATACAACTCACAAGATACAAGATTACATATATATATTTGGTGATATATATATATATATATATATATATATATATATAACAGTTTAACAAATCATACATCTAATACACAGTTCAACAAAAAACAAAGACATACAAGTCTTACACACATTCAAGACACAAGACTTGTACTCAAGTCATTTATAAAGACCAGAGTGTCTAAAAAATATAAGAACATTTGTAGGTCGCAACACTATTTAGGACGACCGCACGTGAGATCATAGTTACTTCTATTCACGGACGCGATTCTGTGAGTTCATCTCCCCTATTCATCTTAAATGCTTTACAACTTTATAACTATCGGGGAAAATACATGTTCAATTGTATGTTAAGTCATGGAATGAAACACCTTAGATCATGTGCGATTAGGGTCATACATTTAAGCACCATTAATCCAGTTTGGACCTAGGTACAAGGGGTTAGATCTAATGGGTTTTAGCGAGCCCCACTCTTGGTCGTGGACCCATACAGAAGAGTGCGTTTGTGTCCCAGTCGATAGTAGTTGACACGAAATCGTCTAGGTTTGGATTGCTTCCTAATTCGTCACACATATTAATGTCCTCGCGAAACATTAATGATCAACGATTTCATTGACGCTTTACATACTACATCATTACATACATATACATCTTATACAACTCACATTTTATGGATACAGTTTATACAACTCACATTTTATGGATACATTTTATACAACTCACATTTTACAGATACATCTCATACAACTAAACTGCATGAACTCGCCAACTTTTGTTGATGTTTTCAAACTTAACATGTATTTCAGGAAATTAGTGGACCATGCGGACATTTCAGTCAAGGAAAGCAAGTATCAAGACTCCATGTCACCATTTGAAGGGCTTGCCCGTTATATACCGCCTCTTTGCGGTGATATAGTGGTCAAAGCCTTGACATTTTAAGACTTACATTTTTATGTATAAAACAATGACAACTTATTTTCATTTGATGGTTTGTAACCAATACATTTAACTTATGTTGCGTTCTTTTGAAACGATTATGACAATGGCATTGGAGCTTGTTTTTAGTCATTTAGTATGTTCACTTATATTGTTATGCAATGAGAACCGATTAGATCACACCTCGCGCTTCCGCTACGAGCGGGTGTGACAGGTTGGTATCAGAGCATCGATTGTAGTGAACCAGGATTCTTTCTCGAGTCTAGTCTACAATCATTAGGGACCTCTCACGAAAACAATTTATACAAGTACAAGAGGTTTTCATTGCATAAACAGTTTTCAAGGTCCACTACAACAAAAATTCACTACATATAAATCAAGCGAGGACATTTCCATGGGTGAAGTCTATGATAAATAGACACATTACATTAACAGACTATGTGCCGGCAATACATTACATTATCAGTTTACACATTATAAACAGTTTATAAGATCAGCTTATACAAGATAGAAATCCTTGTTAGATAGGATTTTACATGATTATATATAAAAATTATTTATATATGTGTTCTAAAGAATATTTTGGCAAGAACAAAATGCCTTCGACTTCGAATTCCATTGTCATCCTTGACACGCATAACATGGTTAAGACATGACATCTTTTACACAAGACATAATACTCTATTTCAAAACATAACATATTTTATACAATACATCTTCCATGAGAATAATGACCTCACGTCTATTGCGGAGCTTATGACGATTGTGGTTCCTAAGTGAGACCATAAAGCATTGATCCTGTAGAAGAATGGTTTCTTTCTCGCGGATCCTGAGATGCCTGACTTCAGTAGTGACGATGAGGCGGAGGTGGCAGCCTTGGACACCAACTCCATTAGTGGGACGAGGTCGCTGTGGCTCATACAATCATGATTGACGACACTCTTGTCCAGTCAAGGAAGATGAAGTACTCATCTTAAAAGATGCCCCTCCAGTTGTTATCTTTACAAATTTTCTGTATTTTTATTTCATTTAACGTCGTGCCGTTCTGCGAGTAATGACAACGGACGTTGACACGTGAACTATCATGAAGTTCCCTTCTGTGTTGAAGGTATATAGACAATAGTGTCCTCTCTCTGACTAATCCTCTGCTTTGAACGAGAGAATACTAAGGTGACCATGCAAGACAATTTATTATTACGAGGGCCCACGTAATAACAACTTGTAGTGCATCGAAATCCTGGTGGACTCTGCGGGCAAAGCTAGTGATCACTATCCATTCAAAATTCTTAAGTTGTTCAAGTTTCTATCCAGTAGAACACTAACCGAGATGGTTACTATAACATCCTACAATACAATACAGGAAGACGATACGTATTGTTCGCACCTAACATTCGATCTACAACACGAGTTGTTCGAGACTAGTCATCTAAACAAACAAAACTTGTTAACCACTCATGGAGGATCTTTCCTCAACATTCAAGAATTCTTGTACATGAGTTGGTTCTTTGGTGTCTATGACACCTTATCTTATTTTTTGAAAATGTATACAATAAATTCCGTCATTTGACATTTGTCTTATCCAAAGGGATAGTATGGCATGAGCCATGCTACAACTCCCTCATTGCATTCTATTCGACATCTATGAAGATCTTAATGATCTTGTTGGAGCTCGTGAAGCTCAAGCACTATTACCATATTCGTCACATGGACAAGTATGACAAAGGAATTTCTCTACTTCGGATGATCAAAGCCTATGTAGTATGGAATGCATACTATAGGGATGGGGGCCACTTGTTGGTTTCCCCTCCTCAACAAATTATTTCGTTCACCACTTAGACATATGACCAGTACACGCAAGAGGCGCTATGCATTTTGGTTGCGGTTATCAACATTATCATCTATTCAAACATGTATGAACAATACAATCTTGAGGATTCTATGACCGATTTCCTTCTTCATTCTTGGGCACATGATAGACTATGTTTATCCAAAATATATGTCTATATTCTTCTAATGTTGTATATTAAAAAGATCACGGCGCCAGGAGGAAGGTCTACACCCAAAAAGGGGTTAACTAATCAACATCTCACAGTCAAACTAAAGTTCTTATGGAAAAACACGAGGGTGCAGAAATTGCACAACATGAGGTTAATCGGGACGACATTAGTGACGGTGCTGGTGGTACTGGTAGTTCAAGTGATTCAAATCCCGATGGATCGGGAATGAGTAGCAATGCCACACTAGAAGATGCGACCACACAAGGCCTTAATTTTAAGACTTTTCGGACTGTAAGCGGCAAGACCTCGTTAATACGAGAGGTGCGGTAGGTTCTGTCTCCCACGTAAAGACAATTAAGTCGGTTAGTCATACTAGGAAACGCATTCCTGAGTAGACAATTAGATACACAGAGAGTCTCCTGCTGAACGCAACCTTAACCTGGTGGAATCTCCAGGTACAAACGCTAGGAAGGGACACAGTGAAGAGGTTGTCGGGGGAAGAACTCAAGGGTCTTATACGAGAAGAGTACTACTCGTTGATTTAAATTCCAAGGTTAGAAACAAAATTCTAGAACTCGATCATGATTAGAGTCAATGTTGTTGGTTACACTCGAGGCTTTCACGATCTCTCAAGGGTTGTTTCCATACTGCGTAACACCCGAATTCAAATGCATTGCGTGTTACATTTGGGATTTAGCCCCGGAGATCCGAGGCATGACCGCATCATCCCACCCTACCTCGATCACTCAAACAATAGTTACCCGACACATTTCCAAGCAACCAACATTTCACATGTTATTTGATACTAGTGCCAATTTTAGCTTCATCTCAACATTTCACATGCATAAGTTTCATGGCTACTGACGGGATTGTCCTAGCTACAATTAGGGATTGGATTATCCTACAACTAAACATAGGGATTGGGTTATCCTACATCTAAACATATGGATTGGGGTATCCTACATCTAAACATATGGATTGGGTTATCCTACATCTAAACATATGGATTGGGTTATCCTACATTTAAACATAGGGTTCCTAAAACTATACTGTGAAGTCCTCGCCACATAGAATTCAAAATGTACTTGGCCTAGAGTCGAGTAAGCTAGACATACCCTCATGCTATAGAATTGGCATACGGTAAACCACCCTAGTCAGGGGGAGTTGTTAGAGAATGTTCCTTGGAACTTGGCGAGCGGAAATTTAATATCTATCTCTTACCCGTTCAGTTGGGTTGTTTTGACGTAGTGGTTGGCATGGATTGGCTATCCGATAATTGAGCCGAAGTCGTTTGTCATGAGAAGATCATTCGCCTACCACTACCGAACGAAGAGACACTTGAAAAGCGCGACACACCATTGCGGATCATTGATTGCATGATAGCACAGAAGTGCTTACGGAAGGGTCGCGTTGCCTTTTTTGGCACATGTTGTCGACAAGAAGGCCGTTGGGCTGAAGCTGACAGATATTCTAGTGGTAAAAGAGTTTCCTGAAGTCTTCCTGAAGACTTGTCAGGACTATAACCATATCGACAAGTCAAGTTTCATATCGACTTGGTACCTGGAACCGCACCCTTAGCCAAATCTCCATATCGATTAGCACCTTCTGAAATGCAAGAGTTATCCACACAACTTCAAGAGTTGTTGGATAAAGTATTCACTAGACCAAGCTACTCACCTTGGAGAGCTCCAGTCCTATTTGTGAAGAAGAAAGACGGGACGTTCAAAATGTTCATAGAGTACATAGATTTGAATAAACTCACCATCAAGGATCGGTATCCACTACCGAGGATTGATGAATTATTCAATCAAATACAAGGTTCAAGCTTCTACTCCAAGATAGACTTATGATCGGGGTCTCACCAGTTACGAATACAAGAGGAAAGCATACCGAAAACGGCTTTTTGAACTCGTTATGGTCATTACGAGTTTCTCGTTATGCCCTTTGGTTTAACGAACGCTCCAGCGGTCTTCAGGGATTTAATGAATCACATGTGCAAGCCGTATCTCGACAAATTCGTCATAGTAATCATTGATGACATATTAACATACTCACGATCAACAGATGAGCACGAACAACATTTAAGAACCATTTTGGAGCTACTCAAGAAGGAGAAACTATATGCGAAATTTTCCAAATGCGAGTTTTGGATTCGTGAAGTACAAATTCTCAGGCATATAGTGAACGAGAAAGGCATTCAAGTAGACCCCTCGAAGATCGAAGCAATTAAAAAACTGGGAAGCGCCCAAAACTCCAACTGAAGTCTGAAAATTTTTGGGATTAGCGGGATATTATCGGAGAATTATTAAGAATCTTTCTAAGATTGCTCAACTGCTAACCTCCCTCACCCAAAAAGACAAGAAATTTGATTGGGGAGAACAACAAGAAGAGTCATTTCAACTTCTCAAGGATAAGTTGTGTGAGGCACCAATCTTATCACTACCCGATGGTACCGATGACTTTGTAGTTTACTGTGATGCTTCGCATCAATGAATAGGTTGCGTACTTATGCAACTGGAGAAAGTTATCGCGTACGCATCGCGTCAACTGAAAGTTCACGAAAAGAACTATACCACTCACCACCACGAGTTAGGCGCGGTGGTATTGGCTTTGAAAATATGGAGGCATTACTTATATGGTACTCAGTGTACGATTTTCACGGATCATAAAAGTCTTCAGCATATATTCAATCAAAAAGAACTAAAGATGCATCAGCAACGTTGGATTGAATTGCTGAATGACTATGATTGTGAAATAAAGTACCATCTGGGCAAGGCGAACGTTGTAGCAGACGCCTTGAGCCGCAAGGAATGAGTTAGAACTTTGAGAGTTCAAGCATTAGAGATGACGATTCACATGGATCTTACCATAGGAATTCATTATGCACAACAAGAAGCGCTCAAGGAAGAACATATTTGAGCAGAAACACTTTGAGTCACAGAAAAACAATTAGTACCGAAAGAAGATGGAACTTTATACTCTATGGGTAGAATTTGAGTTCCACTCTTTGGCGGCCTTCGAGATGTTATTGTGAGGAAGCACATAGGCCCAAGACTTGAAAGAGTACTATTGGTGGCCTAACCTCAAAAAGGATACCGCGACTTATGTCGAGAAATGCTTGACCTACGCAATGGTCAAGGCAGAATATCAGAAACCCTCGGGTTTGCTACAACAACTCGAGATTCCCGTTTGGAAATGGGAACAAATATCGATGGACTTTGTTACGAAGTTACCCAGGACCTCAAGAGGCCACAACATGATATGGGTAATCGACGATAGATTGACAAAGTTCGCACACTTCTTGCCGATTCGGGAGAAGGATAGCACAGAAAAACTAGCAGAACTCTATCTCAAAGAAATAATGGCTCGTCATGGAATGCCTATTTCAATCATCTCAAACCGAGACGGTCGCTTTATTTCAAGAATTTGGAAGTCATTTCTAGAGGCCTTTGGATCTCATCTAAATCTAAGCACGACCTTTCATCCACAAACTGACGGCCAGGGCGAACGCAATGGTCAATGCAGAATATCAGAAACCCTCGAGTTTGCTACAATAACTCGAGATTCCCGTTTGGAAATGGGAACAAATATCGATGGACTTTGTTACGAAGTTACCCAGGACCTCAAGAGGCCACGACATGATATGGGTAATCGTCGATAGATTGACAAAGTCCGCACACTTCTTGCCGATTCAGGAGAAGGATAGCACATAAAAACTAGCAGAACTCTATCTCAAATAAATAATGGCACGTCATGGAGTGCCTATTTCAATCATCTCAAACCGAGACGGTCGCTTTATTTCAAGAATTTGGAAGTCATTTCTAGAGGCCTTTGGATCTCATCTAAATCTAAGCACGACCTTTCATCCACAAACTGACGGCCAGGGCGAACCGACAATCCAAACACTCAAAGATATGCTTCGTGCGTGTGTTATGGATTTGGGCGGCAAATGGGATACTCACTTACCATTGGTTGAGTTTTCCTACAACAACAGGTACCACACAAGTATACAAGCTGCACCGTTTGAAACTCTTTACGGTCGAAAGTGTCGCTCACCGCTATGTTGGGCGGAAGCAGGCGATAAACAACTAATTGGTCCAGAGTTAGTCCAAGAGACTACGGATAAAATCTTCCTGATCAGAGACCGTATCAAGGCGGCTCGTGATCGACAAAAGAGCTACGCAGACAAGAGACAGAAGCCATTATCTTTCGAGGTCAGAGACAAAGTCTTGTTGAAAGTCTCGCCTTTGAAGGGAGTAGCAAGGTTCGGTAAGCGTGGAAAGCTTAACCCTCGATACGTAGGTCCATTTGAAATCTTGGAAAAGATTGGCACCGATGCCTACAAGCTGAAGTTGCCAGAAGAACTTAGTAGTGTGCACGACATGTTTCATGTGTCGAATCTCAAGAAGAGTCCAACGCAAGAAACAGTTTTCATCCCGGAGGATGAGGTTCACATTGATAACAAACTCCAATTCACCAAAGCACCTGTTGAGGTCATGGACCGGAAGATCCAGAAAACATGAAGGAGTCGTAACATATTAGCAAAAATTCGTTGGAACTCTCGACACGGACCCGAATATACTTGGGAATGTGAATCAAATCAAAACCAAAATACCCCCACCTGTTCGAGAATACTCCTGTAAAGGATGACTCAGCTTGAATTTCGGGACGAAATTCTCAATAACAGGGGGAGAATGTGACAACTGCCACTTTCCGGCAACATTCATACACTTAAAGTACTCATTTTTAGCTACATCTTTTTTCATTTTGATCACCCAAACTGCGTATTTCGTAACATACACTTATAATACTCATGGAATACTTACTTAGGATGCACATGATTCATTTTTATTGAATACATTTGAAACAGTTTAAACAATGCATCGAAACTACTAGAAAAGCACCTAGTAAACTAGTATTCTGACGAAAACGCAGGATCCACAGAAACCATCTAAACGACATCTTTAGGGCTCAGAAGAAAGTCCAACATCTAATATATATTAAACCCTAACTAGGAATGCAAGGGTTTGATTTAAAACCTTACCGAAGTCCGACAACACTAAAAATTGCCCGAAAAGCACTAAAAGCGACGATTTCAACACTTTTTCCCAGAAATTCTGCAGAAATCAGCCATTTAATATTTTTGCAACATGTAAAAGTGCTATTTAACATAGAATTCATATGAGGATACCTTCGGGTATCATCCGAACCAATAACATTAAGACATGGGCTCGGCCCAATGACATATAATTGATGAAAATACAATTATACAATTTATTCATACAAGACATGAAATCAAGAGGACAAGACCCGATGATACAACTCACAAGATACAAGATTACATATATATATATATATATATATATATAACAGTTTAACAAATCATACATCTAATACACAGTTCAACGAAAAACAAAGACATACAAGTCTTACACACATTCAAGACACAAGACTTGTACTCAAGCCATTTATAAAGACCAAAGTGTCTAATAAATATAAGAACATTTGTAGGTCGCAACACTATTTAGGACGACCGCACGTGAGATCATAGTTACTTCTATTCACGGACGTGATTCTGTGAGTTCATGTCCCTTATTCATCTTAAATGCTTTATAACTATCGGGGAAAATACATGTTCAATTGTATGTTAAGACATGGAATGAAACACCTTAGATTATGTGCGATTAGGGTCATACATTTAAGCACCATTAATCCAGTTTGGACCTAGGTACAAGGGGTTAGATCTAATGGGTTTTGGCGAGCCCCACTCTTGGTTGTGGACCCATACAGAAGAGTGCGTTTGTGTCCCAGTCGATAGTAGTCGACACGAAATCATCTAGGTTTGGATTGCTTCCTAATTCGTCACACATATTAATGTCCTCACGAAACATTAATGATCAACGATTTCATTGACGCTTTACATACTACATCATTACATACAGATACATCTTATACAACTCACATTTTATGGATACATTTTATACAACTCACATTTTACAGATACATCTCATACAACTAAACTGCATGAACTCGCCAACTTTTGTTGATGTTTTCAAACTTAACATGTATTTCAGGAAATTAGTGGACCATGCGGACATTTCAGTCAAGGAAAGCAAGTATCAAGACTCCATGCCACCATTTGAAGGGCTTGCCCGTTATATACCGCCTCTTTGCGGTGATATAGTGGTCAAAGCCTTGACATTTTAAGACTTACATTTTGATGTATAAAACAATGACAACTTATTTTCATTTGATGGTTTGTAACCAATACATTAAACATATGTTGCGTTCTTTTGAAATGATTATGATAATGGCATTGGAGCTTGTTTTTATTCATTTAGTATGTTCACTTATATTGTTATGCAATGAGAACCGATTAGATAACACCTCGCGCTTCCGCTACCAATCGTTCGCCCCTAAGGACCAATAAGATTCCTTTTTCATTGAATTTTTGAATTCTGAAATTAATCTCATCGAGCTGCTTGCTATTATTAAGTCGTCCACATACAGGAAAATTATAATCTTTCCTTCATTTGTATCTTTGATATAAAGAGTGTGTTAATAAATGCACTTTTTGAATTAACGAAGTATGCATCTATTCGACTATACCACGCCCTAGGAGCTTGTTTTAGACCATATAGAGCTCGTTTGAGAAAACATACCCTTTTCTCTTCTCCTTTTTTAACGTAGCCTTGAGGTTGCTCTATATAAACTTGTTCTTCTAGTTTTCCGTTTAGGAAGACAGTTTTTACATCCATTTGATGAAGATACCATTCATATTGAGTTGCAAGAGCCAACACTAATCGGACTGTTTCAAATCTAATTACGGGAGCAAAAACTTCCTGATAATCTATGCCATATTTTAGTTTGTACCCTTTTACAACCAACCTGGCCTTGTACTTGTCTACATTACCCTTTTCATCATACTTTGTTTTGTAGATCCATTTAACACCAATCGGTTTTTGTTGTGTTGGAGGATCTACAAGTTCCCATGTCTGATTTTTATGAATTGACTCTATCTCTTTGTCCATTGCTTCCAGCCATCTTGAGTCCTTGCTGGATTCTTCAAATGATGTGGGATCAGAACTAGTATAAAGAACAAAATTAACAACTTAATTCTCGTTGTATTTCTGCAGAACTTCTGCTTCTGTGAGGGCCCTAGTTCCTTGATATATGTTATTTAGGCTTCTCGTACGAATGACTTCATTCTCTGAATCTGATGAGGAGGAATTATTCTCATGTTGTTGTGCAGACTCAGTTGTGGATTCATTCTCGTGGTGTTGATTATGATCAGTCTCTTGATACTGTTCCTCATCTTCTCGTATTACTGATTCACTGTGCTCGGGTAGAGCAGTAGATATCTGTTCTTCTTGTACCGCGTCTGATCCTGCATGTTCTTGAGGTTGAGTCTCATCTGCATCGGATATTAGAAACGTTGATGACCCACCGTTTATTTTCATCAAATAGTACGTCGCGGCTTATAATGATTTTATTAGTTTGTGGATTGTATAATTTGTAACCTTTACTATGCTCGTTGTAGCCAACGAATACCGTCTTTTTTGTTTTCTCATTTAACTTGCCTCGATGTTGTTTTGGAATATGAGCATAAGCTAAACAACCAAATACCTTGAGATGCTCTACATTGGGCTTGTTACCATTCCAAGCTTCATAGGGAGTTATATTGGGTCTTGTCTTGGTAATAGTTCGGTTTATAATATATGTAGCACAGGCTATTGCTTTTGCCCAGTAACTGTTCGGTAATTGTTTGATATTCATCATGCTTCTGCTCAATTCCATCAACGTTCTATTTTTCCTTTCTGCTACCCCATTCTGTTGGGGTGTATAACTGTTTGTGAGTTGATGACGTATCCTATTCATCTTTAGGTAATCTTGGAATGCCTTACTACAGTATTCTCCTCCTCGATCGGTTCTTAGTGTTTTGATCAAGTGATCGGATTGTCTTTCATTTAAGGCTTTGAATGTTTTGAAAAAAATTCAATGCCTCTGATTTATATTTGAGAAAGAACACCCACGTTTTTCTTGAATAATTATGGATAAAGGTAATAAAATACCTACATCCTCCTATCGATTCAGTCCTCATAGGACCGCATACGCTCTCGTCCTTCATGATTTTAGGTAACCCGAGCAGTAATCCTTTGTTTCCCATATTGATTAGTGTATCCATATTTACATGAACATACCTTTTATGCCATAAAACAGACATTTCCTTGGTAGTCATGGTCATTGCAAAGTTTAGATCACTACCTGGACGAAGGGGAAACATCTTATTACTCGTCATTGTAATATCTCCGACAGTTTCATTGTTTGCATCCTTGATAATGCATCGGTCCTTCTTAAACCGAACTACATATCCTTTCTATATAAGTTGCCCTACACTTAACAGGTTGTGTTTCAAACCCTTCACATAAAATACATTTGGTATTTTCCGAATTTGTTCTTTAATTGTGATAGATACTTCACCGCAGCCAAGTACTTCCAGCCGTTTATCATCGCCGGTCCTCACTTCTTTCTTTAAAGATTCATCCAGTTTGATGAACAAATCCCTGTTTCCTGTCATGTGGTTACTGCAACCGCTATCTAAATACTAACAGTCATCCTTGACTATTTCCTCGATATTGAAAATCATGAACATTGTATCATCTTGTTCATTGATTTCCTCGTCTCTGTGAATTAATACATTGTCGGATTTCTCGCTGTCATCCTTCCGTTGACAAAACTTGGCCGTGTGGCCTAATCTGTGACAATTGTAAGATCTGATTGAGTTCCAGTTTCGACCCTTGTTTTTACCGCGTCCCTTTCCTCCTGCTTCGTTCCTGGGTTGGTTAAACCTGTCTTGATTTGAGTTTTGCATCTGAAATGCATGTTCAGTTGGAATATCTTCATATCGTTTCAATCTCAGTTCATGAGATTGAAGAATTCCCATTAACTCTTCGGTCGAAACATTCTCTAAATTCTTCGTTTCTTCCACAGTAATCACTACCGACTCAAAATTTCGAGTCAAACTTCGTAGGATCTTTTCTACGATTCGTTGTTCACTGATTGTTTCTTCATTCATTCATTCGTAATTGGTTAACAATAAGGATTGTTCTATTGAAATAATCTTCAATAGATTCTCCTTCTTTCATTTTTAATGCATCAAATTCACATCGAAGAGATTGGAGTTTGATTGTTTTTACCCGGTTTTCTCCTCGATAGGATTTGTGTAGAATATTCCATGCTTCTTTTGATGATGTTGCAAGAGCAATCGTTTTGAATATGGTGTCATTTACTGATTGAAATAAGATGTGTAATGCCCGTTTGTCTTTCTTGACCGCATCTTTGTACGTTGTCGTCGCTTCCTCTGTAGGATTTGTACCCAGTTCTCTCTCTTGAATTCCTTCATCAACAACACTCCATAATTCTTGCGATTCAAACAGAACTTTGATTTGAATATGCCAGTGATAATAATTCTGTCCAGTAAATTTAGGAATTTGGGTTTGAACTGATTCATGTTTTGAGAGATTTGTGATTTCGTGGATTGGATCGATGTGGCTCTGATACCACTATGTTAGATTCCAGACTTAGGGTTTCGAAGAACGAAGATTTGTGTTCTTAAAATGAATTGATAATTCACAAGGTTATGTTACATACGTATATATACATGAATAAAATTGGCTATAACCGCCATATAATAACTTAGGTTAATATAATAATAATAATAATATGATCTAGCTTATAAATATTCGTCTAACAATAGAGACCATCCGATCACTAACTCATCCGGTATCCTATCCGTAGATCAAACTGGGAACCTTATCCTTCATGAAAAAGATCAAAGTTTTTTGTTTTGGTCAACCAATGTTTCCGGAGTCGCAAATGGTGTTTCGTCGGCTCAGTTGTTGGATTCGGGGAATTTGGTGTTGTTTCAAGGCCTAGTTAACAAGGAGGTTTATTCATGGCAAAGCTTTGATCACCTATCGAATACATATCTTCCGGGTATGAAGCTCGGATTAGATAGGAAAACGGGTTTAAACAGGGTGGTTACATCTTGGAAGTCTAGTCAGAATCCCAGTGTGGGAGATTATTCGTATAAAATGGAGTTTGTTGGGTCAGCCTAGTTGTTCTTGTTTAAAGGTATGGCTAGAATTTGGCGGGCGGGGTCATGGACCGGTCTTGGATGGAGTGGTGTACCAGGGATGACGAAAGATAATATCAGTAATGGTACTTAGATAGATAATGAGGATGAGGTGACCATCGTTTACCTGATGCACAATCCGACCATGTTGTCTAGATTTGTCCTTACCGAGTTCGGAACCTTAGAGAGGCTGACTTGAGAAGAAGTAAGTCGTAAGTGGATTGGATTCTGGTCCCACCCAAAAGACCAGTGTGATGGCTATAACCATTGTGGTCCTTTCGGGTTTTGTTATCCATATGCATCACTTACTTTTGAGTGTGATTGTCTTCCTGGTTACGAGCCACGGTCACCGCAGGACTGGTACATAAGGGATGGTTCGAAAGGGTGTAAGAGAAAGGTTGGAACACAAAAGTGCAAGTCTGGAGACGGGTTCATTGAGTTGGCCCGTGTAAAGGTACCCGACACATCGACGGCACGTGTCAACATGAGTTTGGGTTTAAAAACGTGTGCGGAGTTTTGCTTGAGGAATTGCACGTGCATGGGGTATGCAAGTGCTGATATTAGTCAAGGGGCCGATGATGGAGGTTGTATTACTTGGCACGGGGAGATGATCGATACGAGGACATTTTCAGATGGTGGCCAATTTTTTTATATACGGGTTGATGCAGCTGAATTAGGTACGCCCTTAATGCTTTTTTCTAATCTTATTTTTAATATTTATCAAATGAATTAAGTACTAGTGTCACTAGTTAAACCATGTTAATTTTTTTGAACGGCTAATTTCTTTTAGTCTTTATCATCTGTCTAATTTGAACCAAGACTTTGCCTTTCTCGACCCAGGTATTTAAAGGCTTTGCTTTATCCATATCCTTATGTTTCACTCACTCATTTTTTATATCTATTTTTAAGTCGATTCTATATTATAATTTAAAAGAATAGACTATATATTGTTAACTATTATTAATTAGTATGAATAACATATAGTTATAATAGAACATTTAATTTTAATATGTTTTTCCATAAAAAAAAAATATTAATTAAACACTATCCTACCCCTTAGAGGGTTAGGGCACCTCCGTGATGTGAGGCGTAGTGGCGCTGTGGATGTGATCAGTGTAGTAATCGTGGTTTCCGTGTTGGCGATCACTGAATTGGGGGAAGCATTTGTGTTGATGCACTTTGTGTATCTCGCTAGAGACGGTTCGGATACGATCGACATTGACCGGCTTTCCTCAGCCGTTCGACTTGAAGAACGAAGTTTTAAGTGACCCAAAGTCCGAGATGATAAACGAACTGAGATGTTAATTAACATGGAGCCATCATTTGGATGTAAAGTCAAGACCATCTTTTGGATTAATATAATATCCACATGCTGCCATAATTTGAACAAAAATGGTGCAATAATTTGAATATTATACGTTGCATGCTTTCCATCGTTTGGACTCCCATATGAATGCCATCGTATGGAATATTATATCAAGAGATGTCACTATCGCTCAAGGGACATCACATGTACACTTTCGTTCAAGATGGACCTTCGCATGGTACATAGTCACCTTCGCATGGAGAATGGTATAACCAACCAATAGAAAGCTATAATAAGGCCACTTGGTGCGCTACGTGGTGGTTCAATGACCACGCGTTGTTTACCGTGGAACACCACCGCCGTCCTTGCCCATCACACGTGATCAGTAAAACGCGTTGTAGCCATAACGCGTTGTGGGTTGTTTACTACCGCACATGTTCGGTTGTTTTTCAATGGGAGATGTTTGTGTGGTGAGTGATGGACATTTCCACTAAAATCCATCACTGGTATATGGAATAAAACTCGACGACGTGACGGAACTTGATTGAATGTTTGTGTGGTGAGTGATGGACATTTCTACTAAAATCCATCACTAGTGGAGCGCCCCTAACCCCTAAGAAGACCTTCGGTTAACACACATGACCTTCATTTAGAACCAGGTACAGGTACTGTGTGTATAAATATAGGTGGAATGTCACTTGTAATTTGAGAGCTTGTATGAGCAAGTGAGAGAGTATATAAAGAGAGAGAGAGTTTTGGTGTGCTTATATGTTTGTAATCTTTAACGAAATTCTGCTCGAATCAATACGAACCCATTAAACATCGAAATCATTCTTGTTGATTACATCATCCGCACCTGTTACACCATCCAGAACAAGAAATCACCGTGTCTGAGATCTGATACCGG
Organism: Helianthus tuberosus; assembly: GCA_030545235.1. Lineage (NCBI taxonomy): Eukaryota > Viridiplantae > Streptophyta > Magnoliopsida > Asterales > Asteraceae > Helianthus > Helianthus tuberosus. The sequence goes on along the minus strand of JARYGA010033023.1, from coordinate 3,931 downwards.
GACCTACAATTTGACCGTTGCCAAACGATGCTATTAGTGTTACACCCTTAAAGATTGTTTTCCTCCCTTTAAATAATTCCACCTATACCATATTTTAAACACAAATTTTCTTACTTTACAACACTCTAAAACTTAAAAAAAAAAAGGACTAATGGAGGGTTCAAGTTCATTTTCAACCGACTCATCTATTTCGTACAACTCTTCTGGTCCTACTCATGATTTTTTTTTTTTTTTTTTGCAATGGTTGCCAAAGCTGAGGAACTTGAAGATACTAGACGATCAAAGAGAATAATTGGGCATCGTGATTGGGAAGCGGCTCATGAAGTTCTAATGAATGATTACTTTTTCGAAAACACGATGTATGAAGTTGAGAAGTTTAGAGCGAGATTCCATTTATCGAAATAGTTACTTTTAATGATTGTGGGAGATATTGAAGCGCAATTTGAATGGCTTCAAAAAGGTTTCACGAAGCTACAAAAATGCGCATCTACGATTCGTCAACTTGCAATCGGTAATGATCCAACGAATATGATGAATATTTAGCTATGTCTGCTAAGACTTCAAGTAAATCTCTTGATTTTTTTGCAATGCAATTACTACGAAGTTATACCGTACAGAGTTTCTATGAAAAACGACTAGACACAACATAACCCGTTTGTACACCGCACATGAAGCTAGATGGTACCTTCCAGGGATGCTCGGTAACATCCACTATACACATTTTATTTGGAGAAACTGTCTAATGAGTTTGCGAGGCCACTTTATGAGAGGTGACCACAAAATACCAATAGTCCTGATCGAAGCGGTTGCGTCGAATGATTTATGTATTTTCCATGCATATTTTGATGTGCTCGGTTCAAATAATGACATTACTATTCTACATCAATCACCGTTATTCAATAACGAAATACATTGAATCGCAATTCCGTGTTCGTTTGTGGTAAAAAAGGAGACATATAGACACGACTACTATCTTGTTGATGGTATTTACCCAAGTTGGTCTGTTTTTGTACAAGCTTATTCATATGCAGCTAACCACAAAGAGAAAATGTTGAAGAAGTTGCAGCAATCGGTGAGAAAAAGAAATTGAGTGAGCATTTGGTGTTTTGAAAGGTAAATGCGGTATAATTAATTGACCGGCAGGTGTAATGAAGAAATCGAAAATAAGGAGCTTGGTGTACGCATGTATCTTATTAAAGAATATGATCTTAAAGTGTGAGGGGAACAAAATATCAACAGATTGTGTGATTGACCCTATGACCTAGGTAGTCGTTCCCGACGATATTGTTTTGGAATGTCAGAATGAAGACACCCGCTTTCGCCATTAATATTTTTTTGTAATTGGAATTTCTTATTTAATTTTATGTTTTTTAAAAGTGTTAGTTTTTCGTTTATTTGTAATCTAAAAAAAAGTTAAGTGAGGGAATGTGATGGAGTGATGGGTGCTACAAGTAATGTAGAGATGGTGTGATAGAATTAGATGGAATGAGATGTCAGATTTGATTGGTTGGCTGGAAGTTAGTGATGGTGTGATGGGTGCCCCTTCCCCTCTGTGATTAAGAAATAAAACATAACCCTATCTTCAAACCACCGGCTAGCAAACATCTTCACCACCTCAAGCCTTTCTCCATTTTTGGTCTTATCTGATCATGTCACAACTTCGAATACAAACAGATTTTGAACATCAGACAAGCGGGATGGGGTCTCGTTCACCCTCCCTGAAAACGCACAAGAATCGGGTTACGATGAGCTAACTATACTCTAGATAAGAAGCAATCCCACATTAGGATAACCGAGATAATTGTTAAAATCTAGTAATAATGGTGGTCACGGCCGTGGTGGTTTGATGGTTGTTTTATGATTGGTTGGGATTGTTGTGATTTTTTTTTGTGGGGAATGAGGTGGCATTGTTGTGATTGGTTGGTTTTTTGTGATTAGTTTGAAATAATTTTGTCATGGATGTGATGTGATGTAGCCTTTCCATTTTTATCATATAAGAATTATAGGTTTGTTTAAATCAATTAATCACTAGTAACTAGTTTTATTTTTAATATAATTATTCGACCCATATAGTTTAAAAAAAACTATTTTATATATAATTGGTTGTAATGTTATACTAATTAATTGGCTTTTATATGTGTGACATTTCTATTTTCTATATTAAATAAAGTATATAAAACTTATATTATTAAATAGGTAGACCACAGGTAAGTTGACTGTTAGAAATATAAAGTACATAGACGGACCTATGAACCGTTTTTTTTATAAAAATACATTATACTTGAACTTACTCCGTTTTTTTTAATAAAACTTGGTTCAAAATTTAGATACAAATATTCTCGTTCTAATGACATATTCAACGACATCGGACTTTTGTTGTTTGAGTGCTGACAATTGTTTGATACTCTCGTCAAGTTTATCAATTTTAGCTTGAAGATCCACTTGACTTGAATTTGAACCCACACCACAGTTTTTTTTCTTTTGCACGATCTCTCCCAACTGGGCGACTTACTTCAACTGGATCATCCGAAATATCAAAATCATCGTCCAAACCATTTAGATTATAATGGGATCGCACATCCGAACCAATGTCGGTGGACGATACGCTTTTCGACCATTTGAACTGTGCCTCTTGCACGTCCTTAATAAGGACAAGATTCCACTTGGTTCTTTTACTTAAAATTTCCCACGATTTATTCATTGTAAACGTATGACCTTTATCTTGTTTGTAGATTTGAGGCTCCCTAGATAAGCAAATCTACATAATTTGAACGGCTCGCCTGACCACCACATTGGTTAGCGAGGTTGTTGTAGATGGCATCACGCCCCATGATCTCATGAAGGGGTTTACGAACACGACTCCAGAAATCGGTTCCATTTTTACGATCCGCTGTGAAACATTTATATAAGAAACGTATTATATTAAAAACATAATATTAAAAAAATATAATACAATTAAAATGTAATGTATAAAAACGTAATATATAAAAACATAATATGAATTTGAAATGCCAAATAATACTCGTAGTCAGTTCCTCTGAGTTGTCCACCCATGCACGAGCTAAACCTATCTCCTCCGTAACCATCCACGACTCTTTTCAATGGGTTCGGCGTCGTTTGCCTTTTATTATATATGCTTTCTTTTTTGTTGTTGTCGGGAGGGAGTTATTTGTGTTGGTTGTACAAAGTCGAGTTGAGTTTCGGGTATGGTGGATTGTGAATTTTGCGTGTTTAGTGTGTATTGATAATAAAAAATTGTTGTTTAAGCTTGTTGTAACTCGAATGGTCCATCACAAGCGGCCCCGACCGATAACAATCGGTGAAGACGTTCTAAGGGAAGAGGTAAGTGTTGGGTTAAGAGTTTGGTATGTTTGGGGTATTTGGTGTGTTGGGCGTATTTGGTGATTGTCGGTTTTGGTTATACGGGTTGTTCAGGTCGATGTTGCTCAACCGAAACATTTTATATTTTTGTATAGATTTTATAGAAACGGAAAGAGATGAAGAGAAAAGCGAGTTGAAAGTGAGGCTGTGTTTTAGAAATGCTGAGGTGAGGCCCGATTCTTAAAAATTCAATATTCTATACTAAAAAAACAAAATATTTCGAGGCGCCCATGACCCAAGAAGCTCCGCCCTTGGATAACTGCCATCCACTTCCCTTTCTGCGGTATTCCACACCCTATCGCATAAGAGAATATGCCACGTCATTGGGATGTTACTCCATAGTGCACGGTCTAAGGAGAAGTGGGTTGGTTTCACACAAAAATCTACCAGGTGATTTTGAGTCTCACAATTCAACTGTCAAACATTAGTAATTGGTAATAATAATATTTAAATAAATATAGTTAACAATACTTGGGGGACTCTCAAATCCAAACCAGAGGGTCTGACTTTTAAAATTCTAATATTTTATACCAAAAAATATTTTTGAAAT
>JARYGA010033022.1:0-55381 GCA_030545235.1 Helianthus tuberosus | reverse complement strand
AACATTAACGGACTCACCTTCTTCGTTGTTTAACTCATGTGTCGGTTTTTCACTTATTTGTTCTTCCATTTTTACACTTTCAACTATCTCTTCTTTATTTAATTCCTCTCTTGCGCGGGACTCCTCTTTCCCTGCGCGAGATTCTTTTATATAGCGCTCGATAGTTTTAAGGTGTTCTAATATCCTATCGGTTACTTCGGCGATAGAGTAAGGATCGGGATTTTCAAAGCTTGGATCCGGATGTTCGATCCTTTGTTCCTCATAATACTCATGTGAAGTAGATGGTTCACACCATTGTTCTTCATTGTAAGTATATGATGGATAAGGGTCATAATTTTGTTCTTCATAATACTCATATGAGGTGGGTTGTTCACGCCATGGCTCCTCATAATAACCATATGAAGGTGGTGGCTCATATCTTGGTTCCTCAAAGTATGAGTATGAAGGCTCATACCTTGGTTTATCAAAATATGAGTATGAGGGAGAAGGTTCATACCTTTGGTCTTCATAGGATGTGTATGAAGTTGATGGCTCGTACCTGGGCTCCTCATAGTAGGTGTATGAAGTGGATGGTTGAAATAAGTCACAATATCGAACCGAGTGCGGGTTACCACAATTAGTGCAATAGTCTTCCCTATAATCATCCTCCTCATAGGTGTAGTTGTAACCTCCTGAGTATTGATCCATGAGAATCACTCAGCAGACCACAACAAAGTCTCGAGATCAGAAAACAAAAATAAAAACGGAAACAGAGGCTGGACACGGCCCTGTGTTCAGTGAGCACGACCCGTGTTCAGGATCTGTATCTGGGCGTTTTAATTAAGGTTACTGATTTCGTTGAGCACGACCGCGTGTTCAATGAGCACGGCCCCGTGTTTAGGCTCTGTATCTGGGTGTTTTTATGAAAAATATACAGCACGGCCCCGTGCTCAGTGAGCACGGCCCGTGTTCATGTTACTGTAAATGCAAAACTAACTAAATGCAGAGAAAAAAAATGCGCGCGTTTAAAAACGTTTTGAAAAACTGATTAGGCCGTCGATTTTAAGCTTTCTTAAAATCCTTGTGTAATAACCCTAAATTTAAAAATCATTATTCTAGAAAATAAAAGAATAATAATAATATATATTTATATTATGATCTATCTTTCTGTATATCAACCAAAACTATTATTTTATTTATAAATTACCCACTAGGAAACCCTAATTAAGACACCCAAGTAATTTCATACAAACCCTAAAATTTTCAGAATTTTCAGAATCAGGATTAGGGCCCCTAAAACTCAGGGGGGGTATTCCCTACTTGACGATTATCTTAATAACTTGCGGACGAAGTTGAAATTTTAAAATCTGTCGACTCAGCTAGGCTAGTCCCACACGTGGCAACCCTACGCACAAAATAAGTTGCCACGCGGGCCGCGTAAGAATAGTCTTAATGTCACGTGGGCCGCGACAAGGTCAAAATTCGACTATAAATAAAGGATGTTGGGACTTGATTCTGGGCACAAAAACGACGAAGAAACTCCAAATACGCGCTGAGATATCGTCCAATTACTCTCAAAACACACACGAAACACAAATTAGTATAGCAGGGTGCTGCAGAACAGGGTAATAACTCGATCGCTATTACGATTCATTGTCCGATCGATCAATATATCCAATGGATGTTTAAGTGCTGCCCACATTAGGGTTATACTTTGTCGTTCGTCGTTAAATCGATGGATGTTTAAGTATCGTACTTTGTCGTTCGTCGTTAATTCGATGGATGTTTAAGTATCGCACTTTGTCGTTCGTTGTGAGAATTTGATCTCGTGAGTTATCGTAAAGGCTGTATTAAGTTACTAACCTAGTTGTGTGCATGTTATTTAAATTAGGTTAAAAGACTAATCAGTAGTCTAAACTCTGCCCATATAAATCTGAAATATTATCACAAGGTAGCTTCACTTTGGAATTATTAAGGTACGGATCCTTACCCCACTCTTTATTGCTTCATATTCAAATTGTTATAAACCACTAAATTACTATATCTTTTAAAAACTCCTCACGTCTTTGATTATCGATTCATTTGACAGTCCGTTCGATTCCTATTCTAATCATTTGATTTAGCTTTCATGTCATGCGATAGTATTATGTTGTTATACTCATTATCGCATGTTCCAATATATGTTCCGTTTTGTTATGAAAATAAGTTTTATAAGTTATGTTAATAAGACCATTTGTACTCTGATACCCTGAGTAACGCTTCTCGTGGAGTGTCCCACGAGCATGTTGTTGCGGCATCGACATCATGTGCTCCACCCGTGACGGAGAGATCAGTTCACGGCGTCTCTTAAGTACAAGTGTGGTACATAAGGCTATTAGGAGGCGTATGGATCGATCCTAGGATTTAAGTATAAGGAGGTGGATAACGGGTATGCCAACTCGCCATCTCATGTGATAATTATGCAGGAGTAGCTACCTGTGTATTGTCACGTTTTAAGTTGCTCATGGGTACATCCGTAAGATATGATTATGAAATTCGTTATTTGCATCAAGTTTCATCCAAATAAAACGTTATTTGTTATTTGAGCCTAATATTCCGTACTGAGCATTCGGCTCATTCCATAAATTTTTGTATATACAGGTCTGCATGTTACTTTGGGCGGGGAAAAGAGAGAAGAATAAAGCTTAGGAATAAATCTGAAGATATTAGTTAATCAAGTTGAATATGTCCACTTGTATAAGAAACTTAAGTTCAGTTGTTGTATCCTTATCAAATAAATAAATGGAATTATGACTTTTGTTTATGATATCACTGTTATTGTGACACGTCAGCCCTTCTGGGTTGGGGTGTTACACCTTGTGTCCCCGGCAACGGCGCCAAAAACTTGATGCGTGTCGAGTGTGATAGGTTTTTAACGTATCTTTTAAGCCCTTTTACACTTTTTAGTCAAGTTTTAAATTTTTAAAACACGATATTTACTAACACTAAACACACATATGGGCAAGTGCACCCATCGTGAGCGTAGTATAGTGTTGTTAAGATACCGAGGTCGTCCAAGGACACAAGAACTTTTAGTACCGGTTTATCCTCAACGTCTAATCAAATCAAAAGTTAAAAAAAAGGTTTTTAAACTAGAAAAAATAAAACTAACTAAAATGCTGAAAAATAAAATAAAAACAGATAGACAAGATGAATCACTCGGATCCGACTCGTGTGTAGTGTAACCTTTGATTATTTCCGCACTTTTTAAGAGATTATCTTAGTTATTGTAGTAGGCCCCTCTTTTGAAGGTGACGTTACCCTCAACCCAGTAGTTTGAGTCAGCAAGGATACAATCCTAAAGGGTCGGATTATTGAAAGATAATTAACTAAGTTATTAATGCATAATGTGGTAGGCCCCTCTTTTGAAGGTGACGTTACCCTCGGCTAAGTAGTCTGAGTCAGCAGGGATACAGTCCTAAGTAGTCGGGTTAAAGTATTAATAATAGCTTACATATGAGGGGATCAAAGAGTTTGGACCCCCGCCATCCAATTACTACTAAATAGATAGTGGTAAGTGGGTATCGAACACAGGGAGTTTGTGGAATGTATGTTATCTAAGTGTATATCTAACTTGACTAAATTAATCTAATTGCAAATAAAATAAATTCAAGAGTGGGTTTGATTGGTTGATTTTTAAAACTAAGACTACTATTCTAATTGCAAAATGGAAGTGTTTTGGTTGTAAACAAATTAGAGACAAATGACCATCCTAAGTTTTCGGTTTGCTTCAACAATTGTGCTATCATCCACTAGAAAGAACTACATAGACATAGTTCATGTGCAATTACTTATTGTGATAAAAGGGAACGAAGTACTCAGATTCCTAGAACGTGAGGTTGTTACCCGATGACCAATCAACCCTTACCCAATCCTAATTCTACCCATGATATCTCGATTGCCAACGGCACCAAGAACGTATGGTTTCAAACTAGAATATCATAAGAATCAACAATTTACAAATAAGTAATCACACACCATGATAAACAAGGCATAGATAAAGTTTACCATTCTAGAAATATGGAATCCAAAACACAATTGTCTCATACAAACCTCCAACCTAGGATGACCATAAAGAAACTAGCCACTCATGGCTTGGACAAACATTGTAGCAAAATAGAAGGAAATTATTGTTCACAAGATTCACCAACAAAACTAAATGAAAGATAGATGATAAGATAATGTTCTTCACTCCCAAGTGCCTCTCATATACTCCCCTACTCGTTTCTAGCAGGTTGTAACCGAAGAGACATGATTAGACACCTTAATTCTCCATAAAAAGCCAATTAAATGCGAAAGTTACATGATAGCATCAGTCGGAGCCGTAACCTACGGCTCCCAGCCGTAGGTTACGGCAGTCAACAAGTCTCCAAAGTCAGCATAGGGCCGTAACCTACGGCCCTCAGCCGTAGGCTACGGCGATCAATGTTCTTTACGGCTCTTAGCTCCTGTTTTACGGCATCATCTTTGGACCATTGTGGGAGCCGTAACCTACGGCAGGTAGCCGTAGCTTACGGTGCTGAGTATGATGATTATTCTTGTTTCTTTCATTACAAGTAGAATTAATACTTCTTGTTTCCACCATCATCTAGCATCCATCCAAGTTCCATAATTTCCATCTTTTATGCACTTTAACACCTACATCATCACAAATATAGTGGTTACCAAGTTCAAGCATTTAACCGAAATAAATATAGAATGTGCATATATTTAGACCTTTTAAGGGTTGTCCTACGGACTACCCGTCAGTATTGAAGGAGATCCTACTAAATTTGACCCAGGTCCTTGCAGGATCTATACACTGAACAAGGCAAGACTCTTACCAAACCGTTCCCTTAACCCCCGACCAGGTAGCCAACATATCTCCATATAGACCATGGAGATATGAATGGTGAAAATCTTTTATTTTATATAGACAGTAAAATAATGCCAAGACACCACGGACAAACGATAAGGAAGAATCACCTTCAACATAAGAAACTAGTTATTAAATTCATTAATACATAACCAAATAAAAAGTGCGAAAAGATTAAAAATAAAAAGTATTACACTAGGCACTTGTCTTCACCAAGTGATGTAAGAGACTTAGGAAAACATGGCCTTTGATTGTCAAGAACTCTTACGATCAATCTTGGATCCCGAGACGACTCACACACTCTATGATAGATGATGGATGATGGTGGTGGATGATGGTGTTGTGGTGGTGGTGGAGTGTGGGTAAAGTGTGAGAGAGGTGGTGTGCCAAGTGATGGATTGCAAATGAGCCAAGCACCCCTATTTATAGCCTGAACAGCAGCTCGGGCACGGCCCCGTGTCCATCTTCATTCTCTTTCTTCATTAATTGCAGTTTGTCTGCATTAGTTGACCACGCCCCCGTGTCCGCTGGGCACGACCCCGTGTGCAGAAGCGTCTCTGTACTATCAAGATTTCCTCAGATTCTGTGAATCTTAGAGTTGACCACGGCCCCGTGTCTGCTGGGCACGCCCCCGTGGTGGGTGATAGAAGCTTCTACAGCTTTGTCTTTTCTGCAGACAGTTGGGCACGCCCCCGTGCTCACTGAGCACGGGGCGTGTTCAGCCTTCTGTTCTCTTTTTTTTGCTTGGGAAGATGCTGTCGGGGGGTCAGGCATGCCACGTTTGATCCTTTTCTTGTATTTATGTTAGATTTAGCTGCCTTTTTGCTTCTTTTGTTCATTTGAGCTCATTTAATCCTGAAAATACAAAAAGGAAGACAAAAACACACTTTTTCCAACATTAGTACTAAAAAAGGGTTAGTTTTATGCCACATTTGATGTAATTTATATGTTGCAATTTGCACACATCACGGCTCGTGACAGACAAAAGAGCTATGCAAACTAAAGGAGGAAACCTTTGGAGTTTCAAGTGGGAGATATGGTTTTATTAATGGTCTCACCCTGGAAGGGTGTAGCACGCTTTGGGAAGCGTGGAAAGTTGAACCCGCGATACATTGGACCATTCAAAATCCTGAAGAGGATTGGTCTTGTAGCTTACAAGTTGGATCTACCCGCAGAACTGAATGGTGTTCATGATACATTTCATGTATCTAATTTGAAAAAGAGTCCAACTCAAGAAACAGTTGTCATTCCTGCCGACGATGTCCACATTGACGACACACTCCACTTTACTGAATAACCTGTTGAGGTTACTGATTGGAAGGTTAACAAGACACGCAGGAGTAGTGTTAAACTCGCTAAGGTTCGTTGGAATGCGCGACACGGCCCAGAGTTTACTTGGGAGCGTGAGGATCGCATGAAAGCAAAATATCCGCACTTGTTCCCCAACTCCATTGCAGCCAGTAGTAGAACTAAACTTTCGGGATGAAATTTTCTTAACAGGGGGAGAATGTGACAACCGTAAAAAATACAGGTATCCGTACAATTAATTAACTATGATTAGTGCTTAATGACTGTGCTGAATTACAATAACTGCATTCTGATTTCTGTATCATACTTACATGTGCATCACATATTACATAATGTCACAACATTATTACATGCAAAGCATATTGACATACATGATGCACAAAGCACAATTAGCACAATTAACGGATAAAACAGGAATATGCTGACGGGGTTCAGTACTTAGACAGACAGTGTTTTGAGACCCAGTATTAGCCAGAAACTAAGTACTACACTAGTATAGTGTGTAGGGAAGTAAGGACCACAAAACTGCTTTTCTAGGTGATAGATAATGTGCCGGAAAGTGCCTAAAACACACATAAAGTGCAGAATTCTGCATATTTCAGCAAAATTCAGCATTTTAACAAGCTTGTTACATGCAAAAATATGACTAAATGGTCCTGAATGATTTCCTAAGTGTTGGGAATTAAAAGTGTCACAAAAGGTAACATAACGAACACTAAACGGAATAGCTTGACACTTTAACGAACCAGTATCTAACCGAACAACCGGACATTACCCGAAACACCAAAATTATACTAGAAACATTGTTTTATTATTTCTTGGCTAGTTATGATCCCCGAACACCTTAACACACTATATAACATACCATATGCATAACACCTAAACATTATACTTAGAATCTCACTAATTAACATAACTTACCATCAAACTTACACTTAGACCCCCTCCCCCCCCCCCCCTTATATTTACGGTCACAAGGAGTGACCCCACACCACAATCTTGCTTGATCCTACTTGATCTTACTTGGATTTGTAGTGATTTGCTTAAGATCTTGCTTGTACTTTTGAGAACATATGAACCAATGGATAAAACTATGAGATGAATATAAGAAACCATCACCCTCATTCCTAATCACCACAACTCATCTCACTCCTTCCCTTCTTCATCTCGGCCGAACCCCAACCACACACCACCACCATTTCCATTTCAAGTTCATCCATTTCCAAGTGTACACAAGGTGTAAGGAGCCATATAAGAAGGTTTGGTGGTCTTGAAGATTGAAGGACCTCTCCCGATTGCTATCATCCTCCACCTTTGTCATCATCAACATCAAGTATTCTTCCCTAGCCTTGTGCTAGTAGTAAGGCCCTTATGATCTCTTGATCTTTATATATAGTTGGTTAATAAGTGATGAACATTGTTAAACATGATGAACATTAAAAGACATAATCATAAATCTCTAACATAAGCTTATGAACATATGAAATCTTGTTGATTTGTGATTATTTGCTTCTTGTTGAATGATTACTAGTGTTAGTGATGTTAGACATCATATGGAACCTACTAGATTGTGATTAAACACATGATCTAGTAAGTGGATGTAATGATCTTGTGAAAAACCAAGATCATCATGCCTTGTGTTTACATGAACTTGAACAATAAAAGTTGTTTTCATGAGATGATGATTTAAACAAGATACAAGTCTTGTGAGTGGATGATTTCTAAAATAATTTTCCAAAGAAACCAAGCTAAATCACAAGATTTGTATAAACATAGTTTTTAAAGAAACTAATCATGTTTCTAGTGGTGAAATAGGTATAAGAACACTTTGTTTACAAGAAAAATTCAAAAGAATGATTTTTGGAAAAATCATCTAACAAGTTGTAAATACTCAAATCTTTCAAGAATGAGATTTTTAAAGAAATAAACACACTTTAAAGGGTAACTAAACCTACTAAACACACTACCAAGTTCCTACAAGTTTTTAATAAAAGTTCAAGTTCATGTTGTAGTGCAAGTAACATTGTTTTTGCACTTGGTAAGTGTAGTTGTTTAGGGATTGATTGTTGATTGTTTGTGATGATTTTAAAAAGAAAATGATATGCTTTAATAGCATGGACACCTCCATTTTTAGGGGAAACTATGACAAAATTTTCTAAAAATACAAACACTTAGAGAAATATTTTCTAAACAAGTATTTACAAGTGAGTTTTAACCATGGTTTTCAATATAAACTTTGCCATAGATTTTGTTACAAAAATACAAGTATTGGAGGTTGGTTTTTGTAAGTAAAAATGAATAAATATGTATTTAGAATATATATTTACATTAAAGACACTTGTGTGAATATTTGTATACTTTGTGAAATAGTTATATTATTTTAGGGTAAAATAATATAACTTAACAAAATACCATGAAATTTGCAATCCAAAATCATACCAAAAATCACAAGGAATAAATATATAAGTTACACACATAATATTGTGGAACCGAACGATAGAACGTAACTTACAAAATATTCCAGAAAATACCGTTATAAATATATTTTTGGTAAATATTATTTTGGATACAAAAGAAATGAAAGTATGATTTTTATTATTATTACAAGTTATATCATACTTTGACAAAAGGGAAAATATTATTTTTGGGAAGTTAAAATATATTTTCTTGGAATATTTAGAAGATATATGATTTTTAGGAAAAATATATATTTTCTGGACAATACATTATTTTTGGGACAAAATAAGTTATTATATATATTTTCTAAAGTGAGACTTGAAATATATATTAATTTGGAACTACAAATACAATAATACGAAAATACATGTATGAAATACCCCCATCCTTGGGAAGAAAATACGAAAATAAATACCTGGGAAGTGTTGTTACAAAAATGTTGTTTGACAATTATTCCAAAAATAAATATAATTTAAGGTTAAAATAATTATTATTTTAACAAGTAATTATAACTTGGAATAATATTGGGAACATAAGAAACGTAACTCAAAAACGTAAATGCTAAGCAAAGGCACGACCCGTTCGTCTAATAGACGTTAGTACACTGTAGGTAGTCGTGTTTGCTAAGGAGATTTGAGTTACCAGTACTGAAGACGCAATACTGTGAGTTCATGTCCCCCTTTTCTTTTAACTGTTTTCAGTTTTATACTTCGGGGGTGAAATACATGTTACAATTATTACAAACATTTTATACATGGTATGGTTAGCTAAGGAGGGTTACTGCTAGATCATATGAAAGGTGGGTATAACACTTAAGGCCATTAATCCTCGTCGTAGGACCGAGGGACATGAGTGATAGATCTATTTGGGTGTAGCGAGCCCACACCCATGGGGACTAGGGTGGCCCATAGGGTGACTATGTCTTCCAGCCGGAGGCCCGGTAAAAATTTGCTAGGTTTGAGACTTCCTGCACCATTTCACATATCAATGGCCTTGCAAGCCATTGGTGATCTGTTTTTTTCCTTATTGCTACATACCAGGGACATACATACATACATACAGACATACTTTAAAGGTTTATTCATACACATACACATGAACTCGCTCAACTTTTATTGATATTTTTAAACTACATGTATTTTAGGGAACTAAGCGGATCTGGCAGGTGTGTGCATGAGTTTCAAGCTGCGTTATAAATAAAAGATGTCATCCGAGGTCTTTGGGTTTAGGAGATGTATCTTACTCCTGGACGAGATACATGTTTCTAAACTCGGGGTTGTTTAAGGTCTTTTGTCGAGTCTTCGTGAACTCATTAAAACATGTTATGGTTTGTAACTTAAATTTGGCGTCGATGTTTTCAGACAAGTATGTTGTGGTATTTTCTAAACTTAATTAATGGATGAACATCTCATGTTTTTATCATATAGCGTTGTTATGATTGAATGCTATGGTATTAAGAAGTCACACCAATAACCACGCTTCCGCAAAAGTCAGGGTGTGACAGTTTTGCAGAATATGCTTCGGGATATAACTCCAGGATATACATTCAGGATAATTCGAAGGATTAGAGGATTGGACCCCTCTCTCACATTTAAGGGATCCTGATCCCTTCACAGGTTTAAAGATATTCACCTTTCTCTCGAATTGGGTTTAAACACCCCGCCTGGAGCGCAAGTTATCCAGGGATAGTTCAAGATAGCGGGACCAGTCCATGTAAAAGTGGCTGACAATTTTCGTTATTGTTAGCTATATCCTGGATCCTAAAGGTATATGAGGATTGATCACCCTCTCTCGCGAAAGGGTATTTTCATACTCTCTAAGGTTTAAAGGTTTTCACATTTCTAAGTCTTGGAGTTTATACACTCCCGCCTGTAGCGCACGAAAATTTGGGATTTTCCCCAGAATACTTAAGGGTTTTATCCCCAGAATACTAAGGATCTATCTCCAGAATATTTTAGGGTTTATCCCCTGTAATACGAAAATTATACACAAGTGTACAAACAGTTGCAATTGATATCCAAAAAATTTCTAAGTATTCGAAGACATTATGCACAGGGGACATTCCCACTAAGGTGTTGTGAAAAGTTCAAAGGATCAAGCTTGGCACAGTTCACAAAATATCCCAGACTGGGGACATCTTCGGTGGAAAGAGTATCAAAGGATTGGAGTTTAAGCATAAAGGTGTACTCTATTTCTGGTATGATCTTTCCTTTTTATTCTTTTAAGCCTTATCTGAATTAACTAAGTTTTTGAAACTATGTTCAACAAAGCGTGATTACAACGTTTATGAGTATCCTGACCAAGATATATTCTCAGGATATATTTCAGGATATTCGATTGGAATGTTTGAAGTATGATTGAAGATTGAAACTATACTTGAACCAAAAATCAGTTATCAAAACAAGCTTTGTAAAAATAAAAATGAACGACAATGGATAAGGCCAAAGGAAAGTTAGTTTATTAACATAGCAAAAGTTTGTGCTTTTGGTTTCATCTCAAACCGAGATCCATCCACCAAAAGCACAATTAGTTTCTAACCATATTTACTTAACAGTTGAAGGTTTCATCTCAAACCGAGACCCATCCACCTCCGACTGTTATGTTGTTCAAAATAAAGCATACTAATTAATGACCAAGGGCTTCATCCTGAAACTCAGGACCCATCCACCTTTGGCCATCATATTGTTCGGTGCAGGAAAGTAAATTGTTTGACAGACAGGAAATTAAAATTGTTCAACAAACCACCAAATTTAAAAAATGGGCTCCGGCCTCGGCATCAACATCCATCATCGCCCATTTCGCTGCTTTCAAGGGGCAGCACCCTCTTCCACCATGGCTTCATCACCGGCATCCGGCCCAGCATCCTTCCCAGCATCCTTCCCAGCATCACCGCCAGCATCCTTTATAGCTTTAGCATCGACTGCCTTCTCGGCTGCCTTAGCAGGCTCCTCAGCTACAGGCTTCACAGGATGTTCCACGGGATTGCCACCAAGATCCCTCAACCTCACCTCCCAAGCCTCAACATTCCATGAGGGGCATTCAAAGCCCAGGACCTTAGCCTCATAGGCCATTTTCAATCTAGCCTGGAGGAGGGAGGTGACGACAGAGTTCTTAAGGCTTTCCCGATACGAAGCCATATCCTGCTCGTGTTGAACCTGGGCAGCATCAGATTTGGCTTGAGCCTCGTGGGTGATCTTCTTGATGGCAGATTGGTGCTCTTGGGTCATTGCTTTATACTTGGCTTCATAGTGCTCCGACTTAGCAGTGGCGGTCGCTGCATGGTCCGCGATGGTGGTTTCAGCCTTCTTCAGCTTAGCCTCTAACATCTTGTTCAAACCACACGCGTCTTCATAAAGGAACACTAGGCGCTCCAAACCCTGCGATCAAAGGGACATGTATCAATATATGGATATGTGTATTGAGTATATGTGTGCAGGATATAGAATGAGAATATTAACCTGGTTAAGGAAGCCGGTCATGAATTTGCTGGACTCGGTAAATCCGTGATTCTCAAAGGGAAACACGTCGGATGTGGCTGGAGAATCTGCTTCCTTCCTCTTACGAGAAGCTAGGAGCTCGAGACTTGGATGTTGTAGAAGCTTTGCATGCAGTAGCTGTTTTTGAACCGGTGGGCTTTGACGTGACCGCTGGCTTAGGGTTGGTTTCTTGCTTAACTTGCATAAGGCCGGAATAACTATCCAACTCGTCAAGCTGGAAGCCTTCAAGGTTGACAACTGGCACTACGAAAAAAGGGAGAAATACTTAACTCTTAATACTTGTATTCTATAATTAATAACGTACTTACCAGACATTTCTGAACTTGATCTTTGACTTGGACTTATGAGAGATAGGGAAAAGGTCCTCTTGCTATCAGGAAGTCGGTAGATATCTTTGATCCTGAGCTCCGATTCTGCACTTGGAGGGGCTAGTTCTTTGAAGTTTGCTGCACAGGAAATGAGGATGTCAGTTTAGGATATAGTTTTAAGATATATTTGGGGATATTCCTAAAATCCTAAATCCTACTCGAAGTCAACCACTCTACTGGCAGGTCAAAACCCTTGACGATAGAATCCCTTTTTACAAAGAAGAACTTTCTTTGCCACTGATCTTCGTTCTTAGTGGCCTTGAGGATCAGGGGGTTCTTATAAGTAGAGAAGAGGAGAAAAAGGCTATTACCATGGGACCTTAGACGATATGCTATAGGGAGATCTTCGACACAAAGATCAGGGAAATGACGAGATTTAATTTGGTCTAACAACATTAAAACTCGCCAAATCATTGGCATGGTCTGAGCATAACTGAGGCCGGTGAGTTCGAAGAAGCGGGAAATGAAGGCTGGAAAAGGATACCGGAGTCCCAAGGAGAAAGGATAGGCTAAGAAACACACCCATTCGTTTGATGTTGCGTCTGATCATACCTCCCGGTCGAAGGGACGGATGATCGCCCGGCAGGAAAGGCACTGGAATCTTTTAAGGCGGTAATGTCAGCGTTGTTAAAAGAGCAGACCTCTTTTTCAGGTTCTCGGAGAAGATTTTGACTTTCAAAGGTTGGGGTTGATTCATTTATGCGTGATCTCGTTCATGAGGCCATGGAGGATGTTAACTAAGAAAAGAAAGATCTAAGAAAAACAGAGAAGAGAAAGAGGAAGAATACCTGAAAAAGTGCTTGGAGTGTGATGATCATAATGCAGAATAGTTCGGCTAAATATAGGCTGGATATAGGGGGTATTAAGTAAATATCGCATGGGGAGTTGTAGCGTGTCACTTCAACCGTCGTTTCAACTTTATAACCTGGATTCACGAGATAAGTTTTAAAATATATCCGTTGGAATTGGTATACCAACAGATATATTTTGGGGACAATTGTTATGGGTGGATTTCTGCTCATATATCCTGAATAATATTCTGACTATGTTTCTGTTATCGTGATTAGGATACCGGATCAGGATATTGGTAACATCCTGATACAGTATCCTGGTAGTGACTAATTAATTCACGTGCAGATTAATGAAGCAAGTCTATAACGTTCAAGTGGACTTCTTCTCCCTAAGACTCGGGCTAATCTGTTGGAATGGGAACGTTGAAGCCGGAAGACGTGGACTACAACGTTCACAAATGGAATATTCGCTATATCCCGGAATTATAGGCTAGTTAGTTAGCTTTCTTTTACTATAAATATGATTGATCGGATCAGATAAGAGGACACACAATTCATCGTACACTCTTGCTCTCTAGCTGCAATCACTCACAACACACTTACACTTGTATTCAAATCGCATTGTAACACCTAGTTGATACGTATCATATCCTGCACTGTATCCTGACATTTGAAGCAATAAAAAGAAGTAGGCAGCTGCGATTGTCAGCTCCCGAGGTTTTATGCCGGCGATCTAGATTGATCAAGGGTTTTCCTCGTACATCCCGTGTCACCCTTTACCTTTTTGCTCATTGTTTGATTGTAGGTATAGCTCGATATCCTGAGCCGTATCCTGAAAACTGTTTTTACTAATTACTTAATCAGCATATTTTTCACAAATTTATCTAGCACACTACCTCACAAAACTAATTTGATCACTTAATTACTTAGGTAATTTTTGACCAAAACACTAGTGAATAAAAATTTGAGGTTTGGGGCGTTACACTATTGTTTTTATTAAATTTTTCTATATTATAGATTCCAATAGAAGAATGTTTTAGTGTTTTCTCTGTTTTTTCTTTATATTTATAAAGAAAATGAGTTTTAGAGACTATAATATGAGTGCTCTAATCGGTTTATAAGGATAAATAGAAAAATCAGTGATTCACTATTAAGATTATGCAAGTTTTAGAGGTAAACAAATATAATTAGGTTCAAAATATAAAAGAAAATATATTTACACCATCCAAAATTGGAGTGTCATATTATAAGATTATCCTTAGGTGACTTTGTTCATTACATACCATTTATGTTTCAAGTAAGAGAACTAACATTATCTCTATTTCTTTTGTGCATTTATGTGTACGAAAAAGGAAACGTTATCATTTTTGTCTAGTTTTGATTGTGTACCTCAATAATGCGTTGGGTACACATTCTTTTCAAAATTGCCCTTTTACTTTCTATCAACAAGAATCAATATACCATCGATACTTAGCCAATAAGCATCCAATCTCACATCATTACAAGCACCGTCGGATCTACATAGGTGGTAAGACTGTGGGGGTATGGGGCGTGGGTTGGGTACAAACGCCCAAGTCACCACCCCGGGTGGGCTTGGGTTTCGGCGTGGCCCCATTGGCGGGGGTTTCAGCCCGGGCGTTGGGCGGGGCTACGAACATGACCTGGCGGGATCTCATTGGTCAATACTACTAGCCGTTGGGCATGAAATTTAAAAAAAAAAAAAAAAAAAAAAAAACTTTTTTCCTATATAAATACCCAATATCAAACACATTTTTCTCACACAATATCAAACACATTAAACACAATCTTGCCATGAGTTCTTCAATGGCAAACAATCGCGACGGTGGTGCGGAAATATTTCTACAAACGATCACGACGGTGGTGAAAGCTATCGTGGAAGACAATGAGGAAGAGACTTCGAAACCTAAACGGAGGAGGTACATCGCTCGTGAACGGCACACCGCTAAAAATTTGTTGGTAAGCGATTATTTCTCAGCCGAACCTAAGTATGATGAAAAAATGTTTAGGCGTCGTTTTCGTATGAGTAGAAACTTATTTTTAAGGTTATCTAGGGATCTTGAGGAGAAGCATGTTTATTTCCAACAAAAACCGGATGTAACCGGGCAATTAGGATTTAGTACGTGGCAAAAGGTCACGACCGCACTTAGACAGTTAGCGTACGACAATAGTTCGGACATTATGGATGACTATTTAAAAATGTTTGCACGTGTAGCTAGAGAAAGTCTTCACAACTTTTGTTCGTGTATTTTAGAACTTTATAAGAAAAGATATTTGAGAAAGCACTCGTTCGGTGACATGCAACAAATATTGGAACATCACGCCGATTATCATGGGCTACCCAGGATGCTAGGTAGTTTAGATTGTATGAAATGGCCTTGGGAACTTTGTCCAACCGTATGGCAAGGCACTCACACGAGTGGATTTCACGGGATGCCAGCCATCATGCTTGAAGCGGTTGCGTCCCAAGATCTTTGGATATGGCATGCGTTCTTCGGTATGCCAGGTTAACATAACGATATTACCATCATAAACCACTCTCCCCTTTTCAATGATCGGGTAAATGGTATAGGACCCAAATATGGGTACTACCTAGTTGATGGGATTTACCCGGAGTGGGGGATTTTCGTAAAATCGTTCACAAGACACGGTACCATAGATCCAAAGAGATTAAAGTTTAACAGGGTCCAAATGGCTGCACGTAAAGACGTCGAGCGAGCGTTCAGTGTTTTGAAGAAAATGTGGCGAATATTGGCAATGCCTTGTCGACTATGGGACAAGGATCAGATTGGAAACGTGATGTACGCATGTATCATTCTTCACAACATGATTTTGGAGGATGAAGGTAGAGCGGTCGTTACCTACTATGATGACGATGACCCCCAACCAGATAACGTAACAGTTACAGACGAAGATAAATCAACAAATGAATTTTTTATCAAGTCAAGGGATATACATCACAACCTTCGATTTGGTGGATCATGTTTCAACGATTCCTGGGTTCGAAACCGACGAAGACGACGAAGAATGATTGTTTTTTATTTTGATACTATGTTTTTTTTTTAATTATTATGTATGTTTATGTAGTTTTTAATGGTTATATATATATATATATATATATATATATTAAAAAAATGATGTGGCTTGGCCACGCCACCCCAGCCACGCCCACCATACCCCTATGAACTTGGGTTTGTGTATTGAGTGCCCCATAATCCACGTGTCAACCCATGCCCCAAACCCCCGCCCCACCATACTCCACGGTCTAAACAAAATATATGGTAAAAAAGTTATCTAATGCATAGTTTTCGATACTTATTTTATGGGTCGGCCTAACCAATGACGGATACAAGATTTTATTCTAATGAGTTTCTTTTGGTAAATTCTCTTTAATTCTCACTAATTCTTTATAAATTCTACGAAGTTCTCACTAATTTTTTCTGTTTGTTTTTTTTTTTTACAAACGCACTGGGTTCTGGAAACCTACAAATGTGGGCTGAATCCGTCCCTAGACCTAATCTTTTTGGAGGCTCAAAGCAAACTCCAAAATTGGGATGCTTTTACGGTCACTTAACCCGAGCAAAACGAGTGGATCAAGTTGGGTCATATGGGATCAACCAAGGCTCGAATTATTAACAAAGATTATATCCTTAGTCGATGAGCAAACATCAAAAAGCGAAATTTGGAATCAATATTATAACATATTTGCATAAAACAAAGTTAATAACTATATAAGGGTGTAGGAAGTGGTTAGACACTTGAAAGTGGTAAACTTCAAAATCAACCAATGAGAGTGTCATGTCATTCAATAAAAACTGTTTAAACTATGCACAAAAGTGTTAGCAATGGTTAGACACTTCATGAATTGGTAAACTATTTAAAAAAAAAGAAAAAAAAGTATGATTGGTTGAGATGACATGGACCCCACCCCACACACCCCCTCTCTCTCCTTCCTTCCTTCCCTCTCCCCGCTTCGGCAACCTGTCACGACTCACCGATCTTCAATGAAACCGCGAGGCAAAGGAGGGTAGGCGGCAGTGTTCCCGAGCGGCAAAAGGAGTTTACCGCACCCCTTTGCCGCCCACACCGTATACCTTAATGATTTATTAAGTATACCATATGTAAATTTTTACTTACCATCTGTGAAATATCAAAAATTAGTTACAATATGGAAGCTTCCAGCAACTCTTCCATAAACCAAAATTTGTTAGTGAAGATATTAGATATTGGTACTTTGATATTATCAACAGTATATACCATGTTTTTAATATCAATATATTTGTATCAAACTAGTTTTTGCCCCGCCCGCGTTGCGGGGCAATAAGCCGAATATTTCTCTCTCATAACATGTATGTTTGTACAGAGGGCAAAATCGTAATTATAAACTGGAGGCAAAATCATAATTTTAAACTGAGAGCAAAATCATAATTTTGAGCTACGGGGAAAAACATAATTTTATTTTGAACTGTGGGCAAAAACATAATTTTGAGCTGAGGGTAGAATTGTAATTTTGAGCTAGAGGAAAAAACAACATTTTATTTTAAGCTGGGGGCAAAAACGTAATTTTAAACGGAGGGCGAAACCGTAATTTTAAACTGGGAACAAAAAAAAAAGTTTTTGACCCGAGGGCAAAAGCGTAATTTTCAGCTAAGGGCAAAGTTATAATTTTATTTTGAGCTGAGGGCAAAAACGTAAATTTAAACGAAGGACGAAAGCGTAATTTTATACTGTGAATAAAATTAAATTAAATATGGTATGGTCCAATAGGGAAGTGCCACACAGCTGTGTGGCACTACTCCCCCAAAGTTGTTTTGTATACGTAGGGTAATAAGTTTATAAAATTATGGAACAGATACTGCAGATCAAAATATGTTAAAGAGGCTAAGACAAGAAGAAAAAAAAATTAATAAGTAGATAAAAGTAAAAGATGATTGAGAATTAAAAAAAAAAAAATACATGTAAAATAAAAGTAAAATTGTGATCTACACCAATGACGGATCAATGATTTATTTCTTGGAGGTAACCCGAAGACTTAACCTTTGGGGGCCAAAGCAATCGTCTATGTAACAAAAAGGTGGGCGACCCGTTGTTTTTTATATATTATATTCGTATACTGGTATTCAGCAATCAAGTGACACTGACTCGTTATGCATTTACATAATAATCTCTCGCAGGACCGGGCCTATAGTACAAGTAACCTAGGCTTCTGCCTAGGGCCTCCAAAAAAACAAGGCCCCTATTTAAAAGAAAACTAATATGCTAATTATTAATATTAGTGCAAACTTATTGTTTTAGATCTCTTTGATTCCTTATACAAGCAAACCCCTATTTATTATAATTGTGTTATATTTTTGCTTGGTTTCAAATACGTATAAAGAAGTATCGTTTATGATAATCAAAGAAGGAAAAAGGGTCCCTAAATTTTATTTCGCCTTGACCTCCAAAAAGGTTGGAACCCGAATGGACTTGATCTCTCGTTACTTGTAAAAAAACTTAATGCTTGTGACATATATTTATTACACATGAGTTAAGTAGTGTGAAGATTGGGCCATTGGGGGCACAAAAACCACTCGACCGATACCTCCTTCGTCCTTCGACAAATCCCATGTTAAAAAACAGTAAAAAATCTCAAACATGTGATGCCTAGGGTTTGGTGATTTGTTATTTGAGTTGACCAATCATCGATTTTGACTTTCTAGACTTTGAAAGAAGTTCACCGTTGATAAGAGTTGTAATGTAATCTTGGGACACATCATGTCTTGAATCAATTCTGGTGTAGACCTTCACCGATGGTAGTAGCTGGGCTGGTTAGGCAAAAGGGTTTTGAGGGTTCCGGTTTGCCTAACGCAGGTCGTGGGGTCCCCCCACGTTTGCAAGACGTGGAGAGAGGTTCACTAGTTAGATTTCGTTGTTTGCTCGAGATCCTCCACTGAAGTGTATTCAGCTTCGGATGTAGGAGCAATGGAAATGTGTGTGTTGAATGTATGGAAGAGTGACTTGCATGGAACAAGTACTCAAGAGCAAAGACCAGAGATCCCCATGGAATCAGAGCTGATCGGAATATCCTCAGTCACTAAATGAAGTGTCAATTTATAGGGAAGGACATCGCCCAAAGAAGAAACCATTGACTAGTGAAACAAGCTTGCAGTGAGGGACTTACCCTTTTAGGGGTTGAAGCGTTTGGACCTGCGGGTAAAAGCCTACACTCTGTGCACATGTCTCCTTTTACGGCTGTGAGAGGCTGAGCAAGCAATCAGTGAAGTGATGTTTTACTGTTCACATCCTTTTTGCTGCTCACCTGAGTTCGCGAGATTTGAACCTTTTAACCCTTTAACCTTTTAAGTGTTCATGTGTCTAAGTCATTTTATTCAGTCTTGGGCTACCCCCGTCATCAGCCCCCCAAGTCAGAGGTTTTTGGGAAATAAGCTCAAAGACTTCTGACTTTTACACATTTATTTGTATTGCTTAAAGGCTTCAAGGCTTGGAGGCTTGAAGGGTTCATTACAGTTGAGTTTTTGAAATTTGAATTTTGACAAGACAGTTGATGTGATTGACGACGGTTTCTGTAGGGGGCAGGTTAATTAACTGCCGTGTAATCATAACCTCTATTGGTTTTTATTTTTCATTTATTGTTCAAGACAACCAACAATCTCTCTCCATTTTCTCTCAAGTTTCCTTCCATATTCTCCCATCCGTTTCCCAGGTTAGTTCCGATTTCTTTGTGTGTTCTACTTGTTCTTTACTTTGATCATGGGTGCACGGAAAGATTTGGCTGTGAGTTACTCCTGTTTATCCCAAGAGGAGGTCGAATTATTTTGTATGGAATGGGGGATTGGGCAGAAGTTTGAACCAGTTGCTCCGGGGAAGAATGTTTCAATCGATCAGTGTCCGGCTGGTTCGATTGCTCTCTACTGTCGACACTTTGAATTTTCTAATCTTCGTCATCCATTTTCTCTATTTGTTTTGAATGTGTTAGAGTATTATCGCGTGTCTTTTGGTCAAATACACCCACAGGGTTTGGCTAGGGTTTTACATTTTGAGGTTTTGTGTCGAGCGTGTGGTTATGATCCTTCTTTGTTGATGTTCCGCCGTTTCTTTCGATTGGCCAAGAACGGTGATTGGTTTAGTTTGAGACGTCTAAAGTCGATGTCTGCTTGGTTTCGTCTATGGTCACCACACTTGGTGCCTGGAAGGACCGGTTCTTTTGGGTCTCGGATGAGATCGTTCCATTCAAAATGGTTTGGAGGCAACCTGATGCCATTCTCAATGAACTGGAACCTTCTGAATCTGATTTGAATGAAGTTTTTCTTGGATCCATTCGGGAATGCCCTTCAAGGGTTTGACCTTTTCCCGAGCGTTTGCTAGTTTTATTGGGTATTAGCAAATTGTGGGAAAAGGCTAATCGGGATCCGGTTCTGATGAGGAATGGCCAGGGTATGCGTTTTCCTTGTTTTACCTTTTAATGGCCTCTTGATTTAGTAGCTTATGTGTTTTTGCTTTGTAATTTCTTGCAGTCATGTCTGCCTTAGATTTCATCAAGAGTGACGATACATCAGATGTTGCATTTGGGGATGTCCCGGCTACGCCTGGTGAAAATGTTGTGGTTAGGAGTTCTGAACAGAGGTTCGAGGGTTCAGGTTACGTTGTTGTGCCTGATGTGAAGGGTTTTAAGAAGGCTGGTGTTCCCAAGGCTGTTCGTCGTTCGAATCGACGTTTGAACATTCTTGGTCCACCATCTACTCCAGAACATGTGGACTTAAGTGATGACCTTGGTGTTTCTGTGGATCAAGGTCCGAATGAGGGTGTTAATAAGGAGAAGGAGTTGGTTGTTGCTGGAAAGAAAACTGCTGGGAAAGGGATTGTTGTGGCAGGTTCATCTGGTAAAAACACTAGCGGTTTTGAAGGTCTTGACCCGCATCAGGTTTATGTACCCGATTGGGATGTGAAGTTGGGTGACAGTTTCAAAGATGTTGTTGTTTGTGAGGATGTGTTGAGCCACATCGCTCCTCCTTTGGTTCATGGTACTATTGCCGAGATGGATGATGATATGATGTTGTCACGTATGATATTGAGTACCTGTAATCTTGCTGCCATGCTACCTCAAGGGGTTGGCCGTTTCCGTAAGAAGATGCATGAGTGTGATGAATTGTTGAAGAAGAAAGACAAGATGAAGGTTGCTATAAGCACCTTGAGGAAAGAGAATGAGGGTTTGGTGAAGAAGGAGGAAACGTTGACTAAGAGGGTTGAAGAGCTTACCCAGAAACATGAGGTGGAGGTTGGTGAGCTGAAAAAGCGGGTGGAAGCCTTGGAGGCTTCAAGGGTTCAGCTTACTGATGACAACAAGTGGTTGATCGAGCATGGTTTCCAACAGGTTGTCACTTACCTCTTACATTCGGCGGAATTTAATGGTGTTTTGGGTGGTGTGTATGGCAAGCTTTTGGAGCATGGGAAGCATCAAGGTTATGTTGCCGGTTACAAAGCTTGTCAGTCTGGTGACCCTCAAGACAAGTCGTCCCTTTATCGGCCCGAAGCTCTGAAGGTCTTTCAAGATTCAGTCCGTGAGATGGAGCGCTTGACTTATCCTTATGTTGGTGAGGTTTCAAAGTGCTTTGGCAAGCCTATATCTATTTTGCTGGATTTGAAGCCACATGGGCTTGATGAGGCTGTCTGTAAAGAAGTGCTTAGCTCTTTGACAAAGAAGCGTTCTTGCTCGGGGAACAGTGAGGATACCCTTTCTTATGCTGAGGAAACCTCGAAGGATCCAAGCCTTGAAGCCTCGGGGATGGCAGCTGAGGAAGGTAAGAAGAAAAAGAAAAAAGCCAAGAAAGCGAAGGGTGATGAAACCGGTGCATCAAAGCCCATGGTGAGTGATGCAAAGTGACAACTTTTATGGCTTATTCATAGCTTTCTTAGCATCTTTCTGGACAATGTTATGTAATGTTACTAAACACTTTAGGTTTTGGTAGAAAACCCTTAAGGTTTCTGTTTTATGGTTTGGCCTTGGTGGCCATTTGGACAATTCTTAAGTTTGCAAACCGTTAAGCTTTGTTTTAACTTGTTTGGATGCTTGGAAGCCTTGTAAGGCTTCTTTTCTTATTTTACTAAGTTTGTACTACTTGCCTTGTGTTATGATTTCTTGTGCTGGTGCCTGTTTTAGTAAGGCAGCTTGGTTGGCTTCAAGCCTTCAAGGCTTCTGGCTGTTTGTGAATGTTTGTAGCTTGAAGCCTTCAAGGCTTCCGGTTACTATTATATTTTTATGACTTGATGTCTTGGTTTGTATTTTTGGTTGTATGCAACCTTTTACTGTGTTATTGTGTTGCTCCTTGAATTTTTCTTTTTTGCTATTGTCTTTGTTGGGTTTGTGTTGTCTTTATATTTTTTATACCTTAAAGGGTTCAGTACTGCAGTCACTTAGCCTTAGTATTTTTAACAAGAAGACATAGCATCTATCCTATTCATTACTTTCCTTAGTTTGATTTCATTTCGTAAGCCTGTTTTTGATAATTTTTCTAAGGCATAAGGAACATTTGATGTAGGCTGTTCGGACCCGTCTATGAGACAACTTTGTTTTTAAACTATAAGTCTCATGGAGTTGTATTGATTTAGGAAGTCACCCCTTATATAGGTTCATTCAACCCTTGAACCTATTGAGCGATATGGCCTGGGAGCTCATCCCCTTACATGGCCCTTGCCATGGAGTTTTTTGCTAGGTACTCAACCTGATTTTAGGATAGAAAGACAAATTTGATAAAACATCATCATTCATTCAAGATATATTGTTTTACAAAAGTGATCATAGGACAACTCTTGAAATACAACTTGTGAAATACAAACCAATCTTTCTTGATCAGACATGGAACCTTTTAAGGGTCTTTCCATTCCAATGTCTGGGAAGCTTTTTACCCTCTGCATTGGCTAGTTTATAGGATCCACCCTTGTGTGCTTCAAGGATTGTATATGGCCCTTCCCATTTAGGACCAAGCTTTCCTTGGTTCTCTTTTTTACTAGTCTCTTTGTTTCTAAGTACCAGGTCTCCTGGCTTGAAGCATTCAAGCTTGACTCTTTTGTTGTAGTAAGCTTCCATTGTGACAACCCGAACTCTCAAGGTTAGTAACGTTGAATCTTGTGATCTTAACTTCTCATTATCCCTCTTCTTTGCATTAAACGTTCTATTCGTATAACTCCGTTAAACTTATTTGTATGATAACTTGTTAATTAATGTATTGGCATTTTGGGTCGCACATCTTCTGAGTCGCATTTTCACACTTTAAAACCCGACAATGCATCGGCCCACAGCACGAGTCACCTGAGCCCATTACACACTTGTATGTTCTCACTTTTTGTAGACTTTGATCTCGGCCCAACTCTTGTACGTAACATTACTACCGGCCCACTTGTGTTATTTGGCACTATAACTAGATGCACGTGACATCCCTATATCTCATAATTTACAACACAACAAAACCTTATTCCCCACTTGTTTGTGCGACGGCAGACGGTACCCCCCCCCCCCTCTCGAGACATCAATCTATTGGTTAGTGAATCTATGTTATGTTAATCTTTGTTTGGTAATCTTGTTTGTGCGAAATCTTGATTGACGAATTGTATATGTATGATAATGTTATGCTTGTGTAAATCTTCAACAGGATGTTATAGTCTTCGTGTAAATTAGGGAACACGTGTTAGGCAATCGATGATCTTGATTACATGTGAACTATGTCTTGATAGTGCTTGCATTAGGAGGCTGTATGATAGTCTTATGTTATGAGAATGATAACTACGTGACACGGAAGTTGATACGCTAGAACAATTGATAAACTATCTACGTGAATCAATGATAGTCTTTGTAATTGAATGTTAGATAAGTGATGTTAATGATATATGTTAACCTATCTAAGGTGCCATGCTTTTGAATCAGATGTGATAACTTTGTAGATTTATGGTTCATGATAGATTATATTGGATTGTTATCGCATACGCAATTGTGATTAAACTGAAATCAAGTAGAACAAATAAGGTTAATTGCGAAATTAAAACGATAACATGCAAGTTGTTCTGGACCATTAAGGGAATTGTTTACATACAAATTGATTTGGGCCTTTGTGAGTAATTGGGCGGGGTAGGTTATTGGGCCATACTCTCGAATAAAACACATGGCTAATGAGCAGATTATTGAAACAAGTTGAGTGGTCAATTAAATTGATATATGTTGTATTGATATATAGAAGCCATCTTAGGGTGTCATTGAGGCTGTGGCATTACGGGAACCTCGAAGGGATATGGAGCATAACTCATGGGCCGGGTAACAACAGTTAAACACATAATCACTTGGGTCAAGTGTAGGGATTGGGCCTTACATGTAATTGGGGGTATTGATATCACACTTGCTGGATTGGGCCGCATGTTTTTGTTTGGATAGCATATTGTGACTTTGGTAGTGGGCCGCATATGTTGTCATTGAATTACTTCACTGTATATGGTAACTGAAATAATTGATTGAGTATGATAGTTGTTTTAAATTAATTTAATATGTATGTGTGTGAATTAAGTTAGCATATGTAACATATCATGTGTTGAAATAAATGAACAGATAGTTTAAAGTATTAGACTATTATATATATGTATGTTAAATCAATAGTAATTAGTTGAATTATTTTATGTAATACAAGTTGGTTGTGAGTTTATTATCTCGAACATAGCGTAAGAATAAATAACTGTGTGTTGTGTGTTACTGCCTGCCAAAAAGTATTACATTAGACATCAGGTTGTTTAGACATTAAGGTATTGCAAAACCCTACTCGTATACTCACTATTATGACATTATACCTTAGGTCATGAGTAACGGACCTAACATTTATTTAACGTTAGAAGTACATTATCAAACCGAGCACTCTAAGGTGAGTTCATCTCTCTTGGGGGTGTGACAGTTTGGTATCAGAGCCACCGGTTATAGTGAACTTGGTTTTAAAACGTTTTTGTAAAACCAGACTATAACCGAACAGTTCTGAATACGTAAATACGACCATGACACTCAGCCCCAGATTGCAAGGTTCGTCTTTCTCACTTGTTGCATACATTACATGACTAGTACACGTTTGTTTATGATGTAACATACGAACATACACTCGTCACTATAGCATGATTGCGTGAATTGCTTACTTACTTTATGACGCGTTTTGACAACCTCCGTTTGACATTTGAGTTTGAGGAACCAGTTGACATGAGTTAGGAGGATCTGAGATGAGCATGCAAATCACAATATTATTGTGGGTGCACACATAATAATAATGTGTGGTGCATGCGAGTCCCAGTGAGCCTTAACAAGTGGAAAAGGGGTTCTGTCCCGTTATTCGAACAGTGTGAAACGTAACAAATCTTTAGGAGTCATAGCAGTGATTGTCTCCTACTTGAACGTGATCTTCTCACTCCTCTCTGAATTCTTACGAATCTCGATGCTATCGAGTATTACCTGTACACCCATTTGAACGCCTAGCAAACTGGGTAGAGTGTTAGGTGCTTATACGAACGTCCCTGAATTGGATGTCGCAGCGTCGAATGATTGGTCGATACCTTTTTCACACCTCTTTGTTTATTGGAACTCTATGTATTAACGTCTTAGACTCCAAAGTGCGATCACTTATGCAACACTCCCGCAACAGACCGTGTATTACTCAAACAACTTGCAACATCGATAGACAAGAGGAGGAGCGTAGTACTTTACCGACCTCAGTATTTGGACGACCCTGATTACCGGAAACGAACACCAGCGAAATGACTCCAATCGAATTCTTAACCTTAGTCAGCAACTTATGGGAGTCGACTCTTGCGAATCAATCAGGACATAAGCAATGACAACTAATTATAGTGTGGAAGGTGAGACTACCGGCACAGTGAGTAGCACATTAGGACGTGGCACAGAAGGTGAGAAGATGGACTTGGTTGGTGAAAGATCGTAGGGCTCCGTTTCAAGTAACGACATCAGAGGAAACAGTCATGGCAACATCAAGGAACTCGTAATTGTAGCCTACAGTATAGAGATGAAGGTGCCTACGGCGTGGATTGGCTGCTGTTAATCAAGACGACAACAACCGAGGGAACGACGGTAGTACTGGAAATTCTTGTAACGAAAACAACAACACTGGAAATGATGTTCATGGAAGGGAATTTAGGATTGGCATGAGCAATGCCAGGATTATAGCAACACTGTGGCCTGCACGTTCTTGGTAACTAAACGCCTCGTTCCTGTTCTGTTTAACCCTGATACTTCTTGAAACCAACATGTTGTGGAGTCGACAGATGGCAAGTCAGTTGAAACCTTATATATTCGTTGGAATGCAAACTCAACCTTGTGGGACAAGTGTATGACATCGACCTTCTTTCTACTATCCTTGATGGTTTCGACTCAGTAGTTAGTGTGGATTGGTTATCCAGATATCGCGCAGATACACCCAGTAAGGAGAAAATTTTGCGTATCCCTCTCCCTAGTGGAGAATCGTCACCTAACCTAAGTTGTCAGAGTAGTGTAAAGATTAGCAACATTTCAGCAATGAAGGCCCAGAAGTGTCTACGAAGGGATTACCCTGCTACGATAACAACCGTTACCGACGTGAATCTAAGGAAAAGGGGATCGAGGATCCACCAATTGTTCGAGATTTCTCCGGGTGTACTACCCAAGGAACTTTCAGGTTTACTTTCACAACTGTTAGGCGGAATCTCAGTTTGATCTCACACCAGAGGCAGCCCTGATTACTCGTACTCTCCACCGTTTTGCCCCAGGAGGGTCGCAAGAACTGTCAAATCAATTACAGGAACTGTTGGACAGGAGTTTTGTTGGACATAGTTCTTCGCTTTGGGGGAGCCCCAGTTAGATTAGGGAAGATGGGCCTTTTCATATGTGTACTGACTATTGAGAACTCATCAAGGTGACAGTCCAGAACCGTTTGTCTCGATCATGTAATGACAACCTGTTGACCAGTTGCAAGGGTCAAGCTCCTATTCGAAGATTGATTAACGAACGAACTAACATCAGATGGAAGTCCAAGGGGAGGATGTTCCTAAAAACGGTGTATTGAACGCAACGCGGCCATTCCCAGGAGACACAGGAGGAATTATTCCATGACCATTTGGGATAAACAACACACCAGTAGCTTTATGGATCACATGAATCGACCGTGTTTATTGAGGACGTCTTGAATCATTTCCAGTAGAAAGGAACACCATGGGCGGCATTTGCACCCTATCTTAGAGCTCCCGAGGGAGGAGCCACTACATGCGAAGTCTCGTTAGGAGTAACTCCTGGATTCGAGAGGTACATACTCTTTTTGGTCACGTAGCCAACGAAGAGGGAATACACGTGGATCTCGCTAATATCCATTCTTTTAGAAACTGATCGACACCAAGGATCCCTTTGGGGGTACGGCAAACCCTTGGTTTCAAAAGATACAATCGCAGATTCATCGCAGGACTTTCAAAGATTGTGCAGCTCTAACCTCTTTAACACAGCAGTGTGCTGTGTATCCCTGGGAGACGAAACAGGAGAACGTCTCTTCAAGCTTTTGAAACTCAACACCACAATGTACTGAGTATCGTCTTTACCCGAGGGTACGGGTGATCTAGTGGTATACTATGATGGTTTGAATCAGAGTCCCGGTTACACATCGATGCAACACGAGAAGGAGATGGCCCACGTGGTGGACTTATAGGAAGAACTGCACGAGTCACGACCTGCGGTGGAAGCCGTAGTCTTTGGATTTAAAATGGGAGGCATTACTTGGACGGTACCGAATGCACCACTTAGACCGATCACAAAGGCCTCCCGTGTACCCTTGTTTCAAGAGAGCTAAACATGTGATGGCAACGCTGGATGGAGCTTTTGAATGAATACGACCGTGAAACCTGGACGTGCACGAACTTTGCAGCTCGCTATCGACTCTAGCATACCTGATCAGACTCGCCTTGTTCAAACTGAGGAACTGAAGGAAGAGAGTTCTCAAGATTGACCCATGCGAGGCATGGGGAAGCAACCTTTGGCAGGTCGGACGATATTTGCTGCTTCATGGAACGAATATGGACCTCACTATACAGCAACCTTAGGGAACTGGTGCAGGAGAAGCACACAGGTCTCGATATCCTATTCATCTGAGTTTTGATAGGATGTATTAAAACCTGAAGACCATGTACGGGTGACCGGGCCTGAAGGCCCACATAGCAACGCATGGGAACGATGTTTGACTTGTGGGGAAGTCAAGGTGGGATATTAGCAACCAGAAACACATATATGGAAATGAGAACAGACTGCCATGGATTTTGTCACTGGTCTACTTACAACTCGAAATGGAAACATTATCACATGGGTGATCGCTGATGGACTCACGTTACCAGCACACTTTCTTGCAATCAAGAAAACTGACGGGTCTTCACAGTTGTGAATGTTCCTCTGAGAGAGGCGGCTTTTAGGAACGAGGTGCCAACTCCTGTTACCTCTGAATTTGACCTATGCATGATCTATGTCAGGCAATACACAACGCCCTTGGCTCACGTCAGGACCAGAGCATTGCTTATCGCCGTTGGACAAACGGTTAGAGTAAACGAACTCTCCTGGCACTCGAAGATATGCTGCGAGCATGTGTGTGACTGGCTTTAGTGCAAATTTGAAGAACTCTTATCTATGGTTGAGTACTACTGCGGCAGTTATCATTTTGGTAACCAGACAGCTCTGTTGAGGCAGTACATACACGATAATGCCAACCTTCTTGTTAGGCTAAGATGGTTGACAACTTAATTACTGGTCCAGGACTGGTACTCGAAACTCTTGGGAGGGTTGTTTGGATCGGGAGTCGATTGGCGGCAACGCGTGACCGTCAGGAAAGCTGATAAACTTGGGAAACACTGGAAGATCGCTGTAGGCGACCGTATCATGTTGAAAGTCTCACCCTGGGAGGGTGTGGAATGCTTGGGAAGCGTGGTGAGCTTAACTGATTTCATGATGGACCATTCAACAGTCTGGGAAGAATCGGTAACGTAACCTACAAACTTAAGTTACCTGCTGAGCTGAGTAACATTCATGATGTCTTCCATGTTTCGCGATTAAAGAAGCGTTTGTCCGAGGAAACACTGCTTGTTCCGTTTCAAGAGCTCAAGATTGATGACAAGTTACAGTGTGTCGAAGAACCTATAGAGATCATGAACCGGGAGGTAAAGGTGCGTAAACATAGTCGTGTCCCGATTGTGAGAGTTCGTTGGAACTCAAGACGTGGACCGGAGTTCACGTGGGAGCGTGAGGATTAGATAAAGCTCAAGTATCCTCAACTTTTTCCTGATGACCAATCTAATGGCACTGGTGAATATCGGGACGAAATTCCTTTTCAAGTTGGGGATGATGTGGCACCTGGGGAAAATCTGCAGCAATCTTGATTTCTCACTTCACTGCTCTGTGCTTACTTGTTAAATTTCGGGACGAAATTTCTTTCAAGTTGGGGATGATGTGACAACCCGAACTCTCAAGGTTAGTAACGTTGAATCTTGTGATCTTAACTTCTCATTATCCCTCTTCTTTGCGTTAAACGTTCTGTTCGTATAACTCCGTTAAACTTATTTTTACGATAACTTGTTAATTAATGTATTGGCATTTTGGGCCGCACATCTTCTGAGTCGCATTTTCACACTTTAAAACCCGACAATGCATCGGCCCACAGCACGGGTCACCTGAGCCCATTACACACTTGTATGTTCTCACTTTTTGTAGACTTTGATCTCAGCCCAACTCTTGTACGTAACATGACTACCGGCCCACTTGTGTTATTTGGCACTATAACTAGATGCACATGACATCCCTGTATCTCATAATTTACAACATAACAAAACCTTATTCCCCACTTGTTTGTGCGACAGCAGACGGTACCCCCCCCCCCCCCTCTCGAGACATCAATCTATTGGTTAGTGAATCTATGTTATGTTAATCTTTGTTTGGTAAACTTGTTTGTGCGAAATCTTGATTGATGAATTGTATATGTATGATAATGTTATGCTTGTGTAAATATTCAACAGGATGTTATAGTCTACGTGTAAATTAGGGAACACGTGTTAGGCAATCGATGATCTTGATTACATGTGAACTATGTCTTGATAGTGCTTGCATTAGGAGGCTGTATGATAGTCTTATGTTATGAGAATGATAACTACGTGACACGGAAGTTGATACGCTAGAACAATTGATAAACTATCTACGTGAATCAATGATAGTCTTTGTAATTGAATGTTAGATAAGTGATGTTAATGATATATGATAACCTATCTAAGGTGCCATGCTTTTGAATCAGATGTGATGACTTTGTAGATTTATGGTTCATGATAGATTATATTGGATTGTTATCACATATGCAATTGTGATTAAACTGAAATCGAGTAGAACAAATAAGGTTAATCGCGAAATTAAAACGATAACATGCAAGTTGTTCTGGACCATTAAGGGAACTGTTTACATACAAATTGATTTTGGCCTTTGTGAGTAATTGGGCGGGGTAGGTTATTGGGCCATACTCTCGGATAAACACATGGCTAATGAGCAGATTATTGAAACAAGTTGAGTGGTCAATTAAATTGATATATGTTGTATTGATATATAGAAGCCATCTTAGGGTGTCATTGAGGCTGTGGTATTTCGTGAACCTCTAAGGGATATGGAGCATACCTCCTGGGCCGGGTAACAACAGTTAAACACATCATCACTTGGGTCAAGTGTAGGGATTGGGCCTTACATGTAATTGGGGGTAATGATATCACACTTGCTGGATTGGGCCGCATGTTTTTGTTTGGATAGCATATTGTGACTTTGGTAGTGGGCCGCATATGTTGTGATGGAATTACTTCACTGTGTATGGTAATTGAAATAATTGATTGAGTATGATAGTTGTTTTAAATTAATTTAATATGTATGTGTGTGAATTAAGTTAGATTATGTAACATATCATGTGTTGAATTAAATGAACAGATAGTTTAAAGTATTAGACTATTATATATATATGTATGTTAAATCAATAGTAATTAGATGAATTATTTTATGTAATACAAGTTGGTTGTGAGTCTATTATCTCGAACATAGCGTAAGAATAAATAACTGTGTGTTACTGCCTGCCAAAAAGTATTACATTAGACATCGGGTTGTTTAGACATTAAGGTATTGCAAAACCCTACTCGTATACTCACTATTATGACATTATACCTTAGGTCGCGAGTAACGGACCTAACATTTATTTAACGTTAGAAGTACATTATCAAACCGAGCACTCTAAGGTGAGTTCATCTCTCTTGAGCATGCGTCCCGGTGGTTGGGACAGTCTTTGGGTATCCCTGAGAGGGATTGGTTTTGGGTAAATCATGGGTATTCCTGAGAGGAATATGTCTTTTGGGTAAATCTGGAATGTTGGATAATATACTCATCCTATCACCATTAAAGTTGATGTGTGCGAGTGTGTATATAAGTTTAAGTATATTTTAACCCCTTTTTACACGTTAGCCAAGTTTTAAATTTATAAAACACGATACTTTACTAACACCAAACACACATATGGGCAAGTGCACCCATCGTGAGCGTAGTATAGTGTTGGCAAGATACCGAGGTCGTCCAAGGACACAAGAGCTTTTAGTACCGGTTTATCCTCAACGTCTAATCAAATCAAAAGTTAGAAAAAAGGTTTTTAAACAAGAAAAATAAAACTAACTAAAATGCTGAAAAATAAAATAAAAACAAATAGACAAGATGAATCACTTGGATCCGACTCGTGTTTAGTGTAACCTTTGATTATTTCCGCACTTTTGCACTTTTTAAGAGATTATCTTAGTTATTGTAGTAGGCCCCTCTTTTGAAGGTGACATTACCCTCAACCCAGTAGTTTGAGTCAGCAAGGATACAATCCTTAAGGGTCGGATTATTGAAAGATAATTAAATAAGTTATTAATGCATATTATGGGAGGCCCCTCTTTTGAAGGTGACGTTACCCTCGGCTAAGTAGTCTGAGTCAGCAGGGATACAGTCCTAAGTAGCTGGATTAAAGTATTAATAGTAGCTTACATATGAGGGGATCAAAGAGTTTGGACCCCCGCCATCCAATACCGGTGGGTATTGAAGGAGGTCCTACTAAATTTGACCCAGGTCCTTGCAGGATCTATACACTGAACAAGGCAAGACTCTTACCAAACCGTTCCCTTAACCCCCGACCAGGTAGCCAACATATCTCCATATAGACCGTGGAGATATGAATGGTGAAAATCTTTTATTTTATATAGACAGTAAAATAATTCCAAGACACCACGGACAAACGATAAGGAAGAATCACCTTCAACATAAGAAACTAGTTATTAAAGTCATTAATACATAACCAAATAAAAAGTGCGAAAATATTAAAAATAAAAAGTATTACACTAGACACTTGTCTTCACCAAGTGATGTAAGAGACTTAGGCAAACATGGCCTTTGATTGTCAAGAACTCTTACGATCAATCTTGGATCCCGAGACGACTTACACACTCTACGATGGATGATGGATGATGGTGGTGGATGATGGTGTTGTGATGGTGGTGGGTGAAATGTGAGAGAGGTGGTGTGCCAAGGGATGGTTTGCAAATGAGCCAAGCACCCCTATTTATAGGCTGAACAGAGACTCGGGCATGGCCCCGTGTCCATTGGGCACGGCCCCGTGTCCACCTTCCTTCTCTTTATTCATTAATTGCAGTTTGTCTGCATTAGTTGACCACGCCCCCGTTTCCGTTGGGCTCGCCCCCGTGTGCAGAAACGTATCTATACTATCAAGATTTCCCCAGATTCTGCGAATCTTAGAGTTGACCACGGCCTCGTGTCCGCTGGGCACGCCCCCGTGGTGGGTGATAGAAGCTTCTACAGCTTTGTCTTTTCTGCAATCACTTGGGTGCAATCACTTGGGCACGCCCCCGTGCTCATTGAGCACGGGGCGTGTTCACCCTTCTGCTCTCTTGTTTTGCTTGGGAAGATGTTGTCGGGGAGGTCGGGCATGCCATGTTTGTTCCTTTTCTTGTATTTATGTTAGATTTAGCTGCCTTTTTGCTTCTTTTGTTCATTTGAGCTCATTTAATCCTGAAAATACAAAAGGAAGACAAAAACACACTTTTTTCCAACATTAGTACTAAAAAAGGGTTAGTTTTATGCCACAATTGATGTAATTTATATGTTGCATTTTGTGCACATCAAATACCCCCACACTTGAATCTTTGTTTGTCCTCAAGCAAAACTCTTTATTTTGTGGCTTTACACTCCCAAATGGAATGGGTAGAAGAGAAGGTTTTTGGGCTTGTCATAGAGTGTCGGGATTTCCAAGATTCTTTATTTAGTTTTATTTTTATTTATTTACAATCCTATTCGTCATGATTTATTGAAAACATTCCATAAGATAAATTACTTATTAGGGCATAACATGCCTTTTTAAAATTCCACTTATATACAAGTTCACATACCTCACGGGGATCACTCAACACTCGGCCGAAGATGTATTTTAGTGGATCAATCGAGAGCGGCATGGAACTTAGTCCTACCATAAGCTTGCCAAGCAATCAATCCTCCTCCTTTTTAACTATATACCTTTGTAAATATCAAGAGGACTTTTGGGTGAAGGGTTAGGCTTGGGTTAAAGGTAGGTGGTTGGGTTAGTGGTTAGAAAAAGGGCGAAAGGCGTAAAAAGCGTCGGTTTTCGTAAGACTTTTTAATTTGATGAAGCCATTATTCAAACAAAGTTATTTTTTGATAAACTTGTTTGTTTATTTCTCTTTTGCTTCATCATCATATATATTTTTTTTTTTGAAATTCATAAGAAAACCCGAGCTTGTTACTAAAACAAAAGGGTTAAAAATAAAAAGGTTTTGGTGGGTGAAAGGGTGTTTGTTTTGGGTTATAAAATGAAAAGGTTTAGGCTCAAAGGGGTTAACTAGGGGGATTTTGGGTAGGTGGTAAAAAAAAAAAGAAAAATAATGGTGTAGAAATAAAAAGGGTTAGTCCTAATACCTCCGTCATTTACTTACTCGGGTTTAAGTTGGTAAGGACCGGGAATGTATCGTCGTGGCAAGTTGTAGAGTCGTAAGAACCATGCGGCTATTCACACAAGAAACGAAAAATGAGCATTTAGTTTAAAGATATGTATTTGTATGCTCAATAAAGGCTCAAAACTCACTTTTTGTGGGAATGGGTTTTTATGTGATCAAGTATATATAATCAAATTTTAACTAGGTTTGTCATGTCGTTTCATAATTTTCTTATGTTGTTTTTTTTTATCACGACGCTATTGGTTGTAAATTTGTAAAAATATAACCTTTTTAGAACTTGAAATTCCCAAATTAAACCTAGACAAGTAATGAAAATGAAAAGTTTTAAAAAAAAATTTGGGGTGATTAGCGGTTCCAATAGAGTTTTGTGTAAGGCTTGTATTTAGGACTTGCAAGATTCAAGGTTTTAGCATCCCCCCACACTTAAATTACACATTGTCCTCAATGTGTCCCAAAAATAAGTTTTTAGGTTGATTGAATGTGTAAAAAGGTGTGAAAAAGCAAAATTTTATGTTACTGGGCGTCTGGACACGGCCCCGTGGTGTCCGGGCACGGCCCCGTGTTCAGATCGCCAGTAACAAAAGTTTGTAAAAAGAAACAGAAGCCTGGGCATGGGGGCGTGTTCAATGAGCACGCCTCGTGTCCAGTTACCTGAACTGGGCATTTCCTGCAGATTGTGCAGCACGGGGCCGTGTTGGGCGGGCACGACCCGTGCTGAACTTGTTGTAATGAAGAAAAAATTGTCGGGTGGCCCTGTTTTCGTGCATGGGGTGCTGGTTCAAGTTTCCCTTGTTATCCTTCACCATCCCGAGTGTGTTTTATCCATCACAACATCATCCAAACACCATTTTAAAATCATCATTCATTAAAACTAGCACATTACATAAGATCCTAGAAAATTTAAAGGCAGAAAATAAAAAGCTAAATGTCCTAAGATAGATTTGTAGAACTTTGGACCGAGGGGTATTCCATAGATGTTTATTAAAGCCACTCTTCTATTTCCCTTGGAGAAAGAAGGCGGGGTCGTTTTCTTCAACATCTTGTGGAGGAGGAGTGACACCAACAGGAACCCCTTGTAGTTCGTCCCGAGGGGGCTCCGGATGTATGGCGTACCATTCGGTCGGTATGATGACTTCGGGAACCACATTCCATGCCGTTTGGGTAATGATTGGAACCAAAGGAGGAGAAGCGAGAATGTTCAACCTTTGGTGCAAAAGGTTGACCTCTCGAAGACATCCCTCTAGTCCCACCGTCAAATGATTGATACGGTCGACCAATGCTTCTTCCACTCCCGTCATCTCATCAATGGCTTCTCTTAAAGCTTAAACATAGTTTACAAGAGAATCTTCAACCGTTGATGACCTTCTTCCTTGTCGGTTGTTTCTAGAGTGCGATGAAGATGTTCCGCTAGTTCTGCTCGCCATTCTGAGAAAACATACCGAAAAGAGCTCAATTTTATGTAAACAGTACCTCGGACACGGCCCCGTGCTCATTGAGCACGGCCCCGTGTTCAGATACCTGCAGATTTTTGGAACAAGAAATCTGGGTGTTTTAATTTGTTATCGTGATTTTTAAAACGTTTTTAAGCAGAAACAACTTAAAACATTGTTGTAGAACTTATTTTTAACAAGATTCCTTGAATAAAAATCTAACAAACATCTCAATAAGGCTTGGAATTATGGAGATTTCAAGCTCTAATGGAGGTGTTAAGAGAAATTGAAGAAGAAGGTAATGGATAAAAGTGGAAAAGACAAGATGGTTGTTCGGAACCTTCTTTAGAATATACCTAGGATGGTATGTGGGAAGATCCACCAGATCTTTGTCTTTGGAGTGGTCCATATGTGCAGGAATCTTGCTGCATTTATAGAAAATGACAACACGCTGCACACGACCTCGTGTCGGCTGGACACGGCCCCTTGTGCAGATGAAATCCTGACACACTTTGTCCGTATTCTGACACGAAATCAGACGAGAATCTATGGGTGAACACGGGGGCGTGCTGACCTGGACACGGCCCCGTGTCTAGAGGCTGTTTTATGGAGTTTCTTCTATTCCTAAGGAATTCATCCGGATCGGGCGGTTCCTTACTGGATGGAATAACCCCAAAGTGCCTAAGATACCTTAATTGCTCTAGATTAAGACGAGAACGCAAGAGGTTGTAGGTGAGGGTGATTCCTATGCTAAATGTAGGTGGACAAGTCCAACCCTTTCCCGGGCTCTCGTTAAAGAAGGTGTATGGCGAATCGCTCAGGTCTATGTATGCATTGAACGAAATCGATGGGGAGTCCTTCACGGCACAATCGACACAGGGACGACTATCGCTCAAGTCCTCGCTAGAGTTAGACGTATCATCGGTGATGTGGGGTAAAATACACATATTTGTCCCGTGTAAAGTATGTAATTTTTGTATAAGTTTTATTTGTTTTTATTTAGTTTTAGTGCTTTATTATATTATATTGTGGTGGGACAGGTTCTGTGCAAATGGAGCGAAAACGAGTAATATGAAAATGACCTGCCAGTTGGGCATAGTAGAATACCAGTGACCGGAGTAAAATTGGCGCTATTTTCTGTCGCATGAAGTTTGGGCTGCTAAAATACCCCTTAGATAAGGAGAAGACTCCCATAATTATTATTATGAAGGTGATTAATAAAAAAAATCCATATTATTATTAAAGTGGCGGCTGGCATCGATCAGACAAAAAGGAAAAGAAAAGCATAATATATTTAAATTATTATTCTTAAGGAAAACATATACATATATGTTGGACGCTATTTTTTAAAAAGGAATTAGAGATATAGGGGCCAGTATTGTTGGGCTTCTTTTGGGCTGCCATGGGATATCTTGGGACGCAAGGGTGATTTTTGGTGGACAGAAATTGACGTCAAATATAAAAAGGATCCAACATCACATCAGATTAGGGAGAAGAGATTACGAACAAGAAGATTACGAATTTTAGAGTTCTGGACGAGCTTGGAAGGCTGTTTTCAGAGGTTTTGAAGGCTCGGGATTGCTAGGAATCATCGGAGTACGTTCAGGAGCACACGGGATTGAAGTTAACGGGTTATACAATCTTGTTTCTTCGTTTTTCGTTTGTTTTGATTGTTTAATGATGAATTCTGAATATACTTGGATTATGAACTTGTTTTGGATTATGTTTAGCGGCTAAATCTTTATTACTACCTAGACATGGATGATTGATTGCGTATGTGTTTTGATTATTATTGGATTTTGGAAGCTATGGATTGTTTATAAATTGTAAACGGTTTGTTCTATCGGTTAGATGTGTTTGCGTGCTTGATGGTATTTAATTGTTGATTATTGCTTCGCATGAATCTTGGTGACGGTCTTTATCACATAATAGAGTCGTGCTAGGTTTTAG
Source organism: Helianthus tuberosus (assembly GCA_030545235.1). Lineage (NCBI taxonomy): Eukaryota > Viridiplantae > Streptophyta > Magnoliopsida > Asterales > Asteraceae > Helianthus > Helianthus tuberosus. Next base: position 17,623 of record JARYGA010033022.1, on the reverse strand, counting down.
ATTTTGGTGACTGTCTATATCACGTAATAAATCTTGAATCTTTAGGGTTAAATTGGCCAATAAACCTTAGAAGTAATAGTTGGTAATTTTATAAAATCAAGTGTTCTACTAATCATCAATAGCTGTAAGGTGCGAGATTATTGCTAGGTCTAAGTGATTAAACCGCAAGGTGGGTCCTTCTTAGGAAGTTAACCTATTGGCTGCTGTCTAGCAAGTCTAGCTGAGAAAACAAACCTATCCTAGGTTTAGGTCTCATAAGGGAGTGAGCCTTGTAGGATACTTTTATAAACCCCATTAGATGTCTTGTAAGGGAGTCTAAAACCGGTAGTTTAACAACCTTTAGGGGATCTTAGCGTGCTCTTGAGAAGGATTAGGGGTCCTTAGATTTCCCGATAGGTGAGAATTTCAAGATCCCGGTTCCATAGCAGACAACTTCCAATTATAATCATAACTAAAAGCAATCAGGATTCCTGTCTAGGTAGTTCTTTCATCATCCTTGAGTTCAGTCTTCGTGTGAGTTCGTGTCTAGTTCGTCTAGTCTAGTTAGTATTCGTTTTTTGCATTCTTAGGATTTTTAAAAACCCCCCCCCAATCAACAAACAAATTAGTTAAGTCGTGTCAGTCTAAGTCTAGATAGAGTCGTTAGCGTAATCAGTAGAGTCTCTTGGGTTCGATACTCGGACTTCCTTAGGCTATACTGAATCGATCGGTACACTTGCCGGTCGTGTGGTTTAGGGTTTAGAGAGTCTTAGTTTTATAAATTTAAAACTTAGAGAGTCTAGTTTAGGGTTTAATTTAGTTAATTTAGTTAAACCACTTTTGTGCACATCAATCGGGAACAACGAAGTTGTTTTTATTTGAAGGTGATCCCAGCAATTCTTCTTGGTTATCTTCTTGAGATAAATTATGGAAATCCATCCTAAGTTATTTTAACCAATTAAGAATTAGATCTTCCATTTGAAATAGTTCATCAAGAAGCATTTCTCCTAGAATATCCGGTTGAGAGCATTCGAGCGAGAGATATGTATTATTTTTACTTTCGCCCCTCTTAAGGCTACAAGAAAACAATGGGTCTATATAGTGGGGCTTATAATTTAGAAAATAACATTCTAATTCTTTATGGGAACCACCACATATTTGACAAAATAACATTCTAATTCTTTATGGGAACCACCACATATTTGACACCACGTACCATAAGAGTGCCGAAAGTAAAAAATATCAGTATCACTCATGTTTGTGTCAGAAGTTACCAACCGTCTGGATCTTACGTGCTATTTGTGTTCGTTGAGTCGTAGGAGTCTTAAAATTTTAAAAAATCAAAAAAAAATATTTGCTTTAGTGTCTTTTCTAGGTTAGTGAGTCGTTGTTAGAGTATTTTCGTTGTTCGTAGTTGGTGGATGCCCCATACGCGCTCGCAGGGACCGCCACCACCTTTGTTTACAGTCAAGTCTTCTGAGTCGTCTTCTTCGGTTGAGCATTCCACCCCCGCCTTCGATTTCACACCGAAGCCATCACCACACGTTTCCCCACCACCCTCCCGTTCTCGTTCGCCTAGTCCTCCACCCGTCATGGCGAACCGCACAGTTTACCAGCAGGCTACCACCGGTTTCACCGGTGCGACTTCACCCATCACCCTTCCTAATATAGCGAACGATCGGTCCTGGCAGATTCCTTCCTACATCATGACCGCCATCACCAATTCTTGTCAGTTCCATGGTCGTGATGACGAGGATGCACCCGCCCACATAAATCGCATTACTCGTCTTTGTGGCACCTACTCCATTGAGGGTGTCAATCTAGATGCTAGGTACCTTCAGGTCTTCCCGTTTTCTCTCGTTGGACGCGCAGCCGTCTGGTTCGATTCTCAGCCCGCAGGCACTTTCACTACTTGGGCAGGTCTTCGCGATGCATTCTTAGCCAAGTATTTTCCGCCAGCCAAGGCGTCTCGCCTTCGTGATCAGATTCACTCCTTCCGTATGGAGCCTGATGAGCCGTATCACTTAGCTTGGGAGCGTTTTCAGACGCTTCTCTCTCGTTGTTCACAGCATGGTTTGTCCGATTGGGCGTTAGTTGAGAAATTCTACAATGGTCTTACTCCCGAGATTAGAGCTCGTTTCGATACTTCAGCAGGAGGTCAGCTTATGGGGAAGAAGACAGTGACTGAGTGTAATGATTTGTTTGAGAGTTTTGCACATTCTGATATGGATTACAGCACTATCGGTAGGACTTCCATTCCTGTTACTACCACCTCGGCCGGTCGAGGGGTAAACCAAGTTAGCTTGGATCCATCGGTAGCTGCTGTGGTAGAGAGTGTGAAGAAAGATTTGAGGCAGGAGATGAGGAGAGAGTTAGATGAGATTAAGAAGAAAGTTGATAGGTGTGAGGTTTGTAGAGGAGGTCATGATACACTTGATTGTCCCACACTTACGTTAGAGCAGGTAGAGTACATAGCCGGTCAGTCTAGGGGTCTATTTGGTAATAATAATAATTATTATAACTTCAACTGGCAGGGTAGTGGTAGTAGTTATCGTTCTTCTGGCAATCCCCCTGGATTCTCATCTGGTCAGTATCAAAATAGGGGGCCAGGTCTTTACACGAGTGGTGGTTCGGGTCAGAGTGGTCAGTATAGTGGTTCAGGAGGTCAGTTTGCGAGTGGAGGGTTGAATCAGGAGAGTCGGGGCAGTGGTAACGCTCTCGAGGGCAGTATGAGTAGGATAGAGGAGATGTTAGCTCAGATGATGACACAAAATCAGGCGACGCAGAAATCCCTCAATGATTTCACTAGGACTCAAGAGCAGATCAATAAGAATCATGAACTCCAGCTTAAAAATCAAGAGTCCACTCTTTTAGATCTTTAGAGAACAGTAGGGGATATAGCTAGGCAGTTGAAAGAGTCCCCTTCTGGTCAGTATTCAGATACTACTCACCCAGTCCACCATTCTGTGAAAGCAATCACTACTCGTAGTGGGTTGAGTTTAGGAGAGGTTGTGAGAGAGAGAGTTGAGGAAGAAGAAGATGATGAGGTAGATGAGGTGATTGAGATGGAGGCTCCAGGCAAGGTGCACATTAGGCTAGACCCAGCAAGTACCGCACACGCCGAGAAGTCGCCAGTAGAGAAGAAAGAGGAGAAGCAGCCGAAGAAGGTTCGGCCACCACCGCGAGTGATTGATATTTCTCGTCTTTCGTTTCCCGCTCGAGCTAGGCAGCAGATATATGCTAGGGAATACGAGAAATTTCTTGAGATGTTCACCCAGCTGAAGGTGAATCTTCCGTTCATTGATGCTTTGAGATCCATGCCTAAATACGCCAAGTTCCTTAAGGATTTTCTCAAGCGTAAGGATAGGATAGGTGAGAGTTCAAGTAAGTCAGTGAGTGGAGAGTGTTCGGCAGTGATCCTAAATAAACTTCCTGAGAAACTCACTGATCCGGGCATTTTCACGATCCCTTGTTTGTTTGGTGGTGATGTTAAAAACCACGCGTTAGCTGACCTTGGTGCTAGTATTAATTTGATGCCTTATTCATTTTACGAGAAACTAGGCCTTGGTGATTTGAAATCAACTCGTATGACTCTCTCGTTAGCGGATAAGTCAGTTAAGTATCCTAGGGGGATAGTAGAGAATTTGTTGGTGAAAGTTGACAAGTTTGTGTTTCCGGCTGATTTTGTAGTGTTAGATATGGAGGCCGATGATAGAGTTCCGTTGATTTTAGGGCGCCCGTTTTTGAACACGGCTAAAGCGCTTATAGATGTCTTTTTAGGCACGATCACACTTAGAGCGGAGGATGAGTCGGTAGTGTTTGAGGTGAATAATGCGAGAGGGGCGAGTGCGAGAGTTGAGGCGATTGCATCGGTAGAGGAGAGTGAGAAGGGTGAGAGAGACGAGAAAGAGATGTTGAGTGAGCCGACTCTAGAGGAGATGGTAAAACCCAAGTGTGGGGATCCGCCGGATAGGAGAGTCGAAGAGTTGGAAGAGAGATTGTCGAGGTTGGAATCTAAGTTAGTGACACTGAGTCAGGCTCAGTGTGGGGATAGGTTTCGATATGATACGTTTAGATTTAAACCGCCTGATGACGAGTCGAGAGGGTATGAGAGATTTAAGGGAGATGTGGGCGATATTAGAGATGGGAGTGCTACGCCCCGTACGAGTTGGTGTGGAGGTGAGCTCCGCTTATATGATCCTCCGTGAGTGCGTGAACATTTGTGATTACTTGTAGAGTTTGTATTTTGAGTCGTTGTTCGCGTCGTGTCGTTAGTTAGAGTTTTAGTATCGGTGCGTCATTTTGTCGTAGTGTCGTGTTTTTGCGTCTTTTATGTGTTTTGTCAAGTGTTTTGCAGGTTGCATCACCTTTACGTGGCCGAGATCGACACCCGAGCAGATTACCAGGTGCGCATAATGTTAAAAACCGACAAAATACGTGCAGGGGTAATTTGGGAATAGGAAAAAGTGAATTCTGTACGTTTTGCTGTTGCTGCAAGCTGTGTTTGTGATATCTGCTGTCCAGGCGGCCCGCCTTAGCTTAACCTGATTCTCAAGCGGGCCGCGCGGGATTAAGAAAGTTCTGCCGGTTGTTAAGTTCAGGCGGCCCGTTTCCACTTAACCAAAACCCATGCGGGCCGCGAGCCCAATACAAACGACAACAGACTGTTTAGGCCCAATAGATGTCAGCTTATTTTGATCCATCATCCATATTCGACCTTCATCCATTTATCACCATCATCATTCGGGTTGGTTCGAGTCGACGTTCAGGTATGTTTCCTGTATTTGTTGTTGTTGTATTTGAGTCGTTTGTTACCGGGTTTATTTCCATCTTAAGTGTGGGGAAACGGGTTGTATATTTTGAAGGAATTAAAATGTGATTTCTCACTAATTTTTCAACCCGTTATCCGTTGCATCCACGCTTTGGTTAGTCTTGGCACTTGGGTTGTTCGAGGGCGAGCAAAGTGCCGGGAGGGGGTAAGATGGTAATTCGGTGGTGTATTTTGAGTCTTTTATTTTGTACCATGCGTCTAAGTTAGTAGTTTTTGAGTCTTTTTATGTTTCGAGTCGGTATTGCTTTGGTATTTTGCTTGTTTTTGTTGATGCAGGTTCGAATATGTACCACCCGTACTCAATCTCCATTCGGGTGATTTTGGAGCTGTTTATCAGATTTCAGGCATTTATCAAGCATGTCAGTTAGAGTAAAAGCCGATCGCGAATGAAATGCTATACGATCGAGCTGGATTGGACGAGAGTTATGGAGCATACGCGTTATAAAACCAGCTAAGTCCTTTCCGATTTGCCCTTTGTCTTTTATTTCTTATTTATTTTTAGTTTTTGAGTCGGTTTCCATCCTACATTGAGGGCAATGTAGAGTTTAAGTGTGGGGATGCGAACTATCGTTTAGTGTCATTAGTTAGTAGAGTCTTGAGTCATAAAAGTCGAAAAATACAAAAAATTAAAAAAATTGAAAAATCCAAAAAAATTAAAAAAGTAGAAAATGTCTTTTGAAATAAGAAGTTTGCAAAATAAAAATGGAAAATGATAGAAAAGTCGGGTTTTTGTTCGGGTTCAAATAATAATAATATGAGAATAAAATAATCGTGCTTGTGTCTAGTTTGGGATGCGCGGGTAGGCTCGATTCGGTTCTGGGTTCCTTTGATATAAAATATACCTAATTGTCGGTCTACTAGTGGGTTCTCATCTAGGGAAAGTGGGGAAATTGAAACCGCCAAAAATAGTATAAGGGATGCCGTTATAAGTTAAGATCGTTAGAGTTTTTAGTCATTATCTCGTTGAAAGAAAAAAGAAATAGAATAAAAAGTGAGCTAGAAACTAAATGAAAGTAGCACAGGCCTATGTAATCCGAGTTGGGGATAGCGACTCTACAGCCGGAATGCCTTTGGGATGTGTGAAATCGCCTTGCCGAATAAAAGTACCGAAACCTAAGTAATCTGTGGTTGGGGATAGCGACTCTACAGCCGGAATACCTCTTGGTTAGGGAAAGCATCGTCTAGACTCACGAGAGAGAAAAAAAAAAAAAAGCAAAAAGCAAAGTCTAAGCTCGTATGGAGAAAAAAAAATAGATTTGATTCTAAACTCTTTGGATCTTGGTATAAGGCGGTTAGGAAATAACCCAGTGGTTGTTCCTTTTGTCCTATAAGCTTGAGGGGGGATTAGGTGGACTTGCAATTCTTAGTGTGAGACCCTAGGTAGATTGACCGAACTTGAACTAAAATGCATGATAAGGGCTTGGAACCGGGTTGGGTTTAAGAGGATCAATATACTTGCAATCGCGGCTAACATGAGTTTCGATTTTAATAAAATAACTTATATTTTGGCCCGTTCGATTATTCCGACTATGATTCTGTTTGCATAATTCTTTTTCGGGGACGAAAAAAAGGTTAAGTGTGGGGATATTTGATGTGGGGTAAAATACACATATTTGTCCCGTGTAAAGTATGTAATTTTTGTATAAGTTTTATTTGTTTTTATTTAGTTTTAGTGCTTTATTATATTATATTGTGGTGGGACAGGTTCTGTACAAATGGAGCGAAAACGAGTAATATGAAAATGACCTGCCAGTTGGGCATAGTAGAATACCAGTGACCGGAGTAAAATTGGCGCTATTTTCTGTCGCATGAAGTTTGGGCTGCTAAAATACCCCTTAGATAAGGAGAAGACTCCCATAATTATTATTATGAAGGTGATTAATAAAAAAAATCCATATTATTATTAAAGTGGCGGCTGGCATCGATCAGACAAAAAGGAAAAGAAAAGCATAATATATTTAAATTATTATTCTTAAGGAAAACATATACATATATGTTGGACGCTATTTTTTTAAAAGGAATTAGAGATATAGGGGCCAGTATTGTTGGGCTTCTTTTGGGCTGCCATGGGATATCTTGGGACGCAAGGGTGATTTTTGGTGGACAGAAATTGACGTCAAATATAAAAAGGATCCAACATCACATCAGATTAGGGAGAAGAGATTACGAACAAGAAGATTACGAATTTTAGAGTTCTGGACGAGCTTGGAAGGCTGTTTTCAGAGGTTTTGAAGGCTCGGGATTGCTAGGAATCATCGGAGTACGTTCAGGAGCACACGGGATTGAAGTTAACGGGTTATACAATCTTGTTTCTTCGTTTTTCGTTTGTTTTGATTGTTTAATGATGAATTCTGAATATACTTGGATTATGAACTTGTTTTGGATTAAGTTTAGCGGCTAAATCTTTATTACTACCTAGACATGGATGATTGATTGCGTATGTGTTTTGATTATTATTGGATTTTGGAAGCTATGGATTGTTTATAAATTGTAAACGGTTTGTTCTATCGGTTAGATGTGTTTGCGTGCTTGATGGTATTTAATTGTTGATTATTGCTTCGCATGAATCTTGGTGACGGTCTTTATCACATAATAGAGTCGTGCTAGGTTTTAGATTTTGGTGACTGTCTATATCACATAATAAATCTTGAATCTTTAGGGTTAAATTGGCCAATAAACCTTAGAAGTAATAGTTGGTAATTTTATAAAATCAAGTGTTCTACTAATCATCAATAGCTAGGGCTGTAAACGAGTCGAGCCGAGTCGAGCCAGGGTGGCGTCGAGCTCAAGCTCGAAATTAATTCAGGCGGCTAAACTTGGTTTGAGCTTTACGTCGGAGTTAAACGAGCCTAAGAACGAGCCAACGAGCCGAGCCATGGGCCGAGCCGAGCTTAGCTCGAGCTGGGCTTGGTTATAAAAATGTGCCAGCTTGGTTCATGTCATCTTAAATTGAGTTTTTTTAGCTAGTTTTTCTCGAGATTCTTTCGAGCGAGCTACGAGCCGAGCTACGAGTCGCGAGCTTTATGAACAGCCCTATCAATAGCTGTAAGGTGCGAGATTATTGCTAGGTCTAAGTGATTAAACCGCAAGGTGGGTCCTTCTTAGGAAGTTAACCTATTGGCTGCTGTCTAGCAAGTCTAGCTGAGAAAACAAACCTATCCTAGGTTTAGGTCTCGTAAGGGAGTGAGCCTTGTAGGATACTTTTATAAACCCCATTAGATGTCTTGTAAGGGAGTCTAAAACCGGTAGTTTAACAACCTTTAGGGGATCTTAGCGTGCTCTTGAGAAGGATTAGGGGACCTTAGATTTCCCGATAGGTGAGAATTTCAAGATCCCGGTTCCATAGCAGACAACTTCCAATTATAATCATAACTAAAAGCAATCAGGATTCCTGTCTAGGTAGTTCTTTCATCATCCTTGAGTTCAGTCTTCGTGTGAGTTCGTGTCTAGTTCGTCTAGTCTAGTTAGTATTCGTTTTTTGCATTCTTAGGATTTTTAGAAACCCCCCCCCCCCCCCAATCAACAAACAAATTAGTTAAGTCGTGTCAGTCTAAGTCTAGATAGAGTCGTTAGCGTAATCAGTAGAGTCTCTTGGGTTCGATACTCGGACTTCCTTAGGCTATACTGCATCGATCGGTACACTTGCCGGTCGTGTGGTTTAGGGTTTAGAGAGTCTTAGTTTTATAAATTTAAAACTTAGAGAGTCTAGTTTAGGGTTTAATTTAGTTAATTTAGTTAAACCACTTTTGTGCACATCAATCGGGAACAACGAAGTTGTTTTTATTTGAAGGTGATCCCAGCAATTCTTCTTGGTTATCTTCTTGAGATAAATTATGGAAATCCATCCTAAGTTATTTTAACCAATTAAGAATTAGATCTTCCATTTGAAATAGTTCATCAAGAAGCATTTCTCCTAGAATATCCGGTTGAGAGCATTCGAGCGAGAGATATGTATTATTTTTACTTTCGCCCCTCTTAAGGCTACAAGAAAACAATGGGTCTATATAGTGGGGCTTATAATTTAGAAAATAACATTCTAATTCTTTATGGGAACCACCACATATTTGACAAAATAACATTCTAATTCTTTATGGGAACCACCACATATTTGACACCACGTACCATAAGAGTGCCGAAAGTAAAAAATATCAGTATCACTCATGTTTGTGTCAGAAGTTACCAACCGTCTGGATCTTACGGTTCTGTTTTCAGTAGCTGAAACTTGGGCACGGGGCGTGTTGAGTGGGCACGGCCCCGTGTTCAGCTTACTGTCTGACTTAAAACATGATTGCTAGTTCCAAGGATTGGGCACGGGGCGTGTTCAGCGGGCACGGCCCGTGCTGAGTTCTGCAGAAGCTGAAAAACTAAGAAAATCCTAAAAAAACAGAAAAATAAAAAAAACGATTAGGCCGTTGATTCCTAACTTTCTTAAAATCCTTGTGTCCCCGGCAACGGCGCCAAAAACTTGATGTGTGCGAGTGTGTATATAAGTTTAAGTATATTTTAACCCCTTTTTACACGTTAGCCAAGTTTTAAATTTATAAAACACGATATTTTACTAACACCAAACACACATATGGGCAAGTGCACCCATCGTGAGCGTAGTATAGTGTTGGCAAGATACTGAGGTCGTCCAAGGACACAAGAGCTTTTAGTACCGGTTTATCCTCAACGTCTAATCAAATCAAAATTTAGAAAAAAAGGTTTTTAAACAAGAAAAATAAAACTAACTAAAATGCTGAAAAATAAAATAAAAATAAAAACAGATAGACAAGATGAATCACTTGGATCCGACTCGTGTTTAGTGTAACCTTTGATTATTTCCGCACTTTTGCACTTTTTAAGAGATTATCTTAGTTATTGTAGTAGGCCCCTCTTTTGAAGGTGACGTTACCCTCAACCCAGTAAGTTGAGTCAGCAAGGATACAATCCTAAAGGGTCGGATTATTGAAAGATAATTAATTAAGTTATTAATGCATATTATGGTAGGCCCCTCTTTTGAAGGTGACGTTACCCTCGGCTAAGTAGTCTGAGTCAGCAGGGATACAGTCCTAAGTAGCCGGATTAAAGTATTAATAGTAGCTTACATATGAGGGGATCAAAGAGTTTGGACCCCCGCCATCCAATACCGGTGGGTATTGAAGGAGGTCCTACTAAATTTGACCCAGGTCCTTGCAGGATCTATACACTGAACAAGGCAAGACTCTTACCAAACCGTTCCCTTAACCCCCGACCAGGTAGCCAACATATCTCCATATAGACCGTGGAGATATGAATGGTGAAAATCTTTTATTTTATATAGACAGTAAAATAATGCCAATACACCACGGACAAACGATAAGGAAGAATCACCTTCAATATAAGAAACTAGTTATTAAAGTCATTAATACATAACCAAATAAAAAGTGCGAAAAGATAAAAAATAAAAAGTATTACACTAGACACTTGTCTTCACCAAGTGATGTAAGACACTTAGGCAAACATGGCCTTTGATTGTCAAGAACTCTTACGATCAATCTTGGATCCCGAGACGACTCACACACTCTACGATGGACGATGTATGATGGTGGTGGATGATGGTGTTATGATGGTAGTGGGTGAAGTGTGAGAGAGGTGGTGTGCCAAGGGAAGGTTTGCAAATGAGCCAAGCACCCCTATTTATAGGTTGAACAGAGACTCGGGCACGGCCCCGTGTCCACCTTCCTTCTCTTTCTTCATTAATTGCAGTTTTTCTGCATTAGTTGACCACGCCCCCGTGTCCACTGGGCACGCCCCCGTGTGCAGAAGCGTATCTGTACTATCAAGATTTCCCCAGATTCTGCGAATCTTAGAGTTGACCACGGCCCCGTGTCCGTTGGGCACGCCCCCGTCGTGGGTGATAGAAGCTTCTACAGCTTTGTCTTTTCTGCAATCACTTGGGCACGCCCCCGTGCTCATTGAGCATGGGGCGTGTTCAGCCTTCTATTCTCTTGTTTTGCTTGGGAAGATGCTGTCGGGGAGGTCGGGCATGCCACGTTTGTTCCTTTTCTTGTATTTATGTTAGATTTAGCTGCCTTTTTGCTTCTTTTGTTCATTTGAGCTCATTTAATCCTGAAAATACAAAAGGAAGACAAAAACACACTTTTTCCAACATTAGTACTAAAAAAGGGTTAGTTTTATGCCACAATTGATGTATTTTATATGTTGCATTTTGTGCACATCAAAAGTCCCTCCGTGTTGTTTGGTTACCTGAGAGGTAACAAGGTATTAGTTGGTAGCGCTGCTTAGGTTTGGCACCCTCACCCCGTACCGGAGAGGACGGGTGTGAACTAATGACCTAGTCATGACCAATGCTTTGATAGGAGCATTGGAGAAAGGGCAATGTAAATCAGGAGTCGTCTTGTATTCGGGATATTATCAACATTAAATTCAATGGATTAACTAAACACTTGGTAACCAACGTTTTCGTAAAACTATGAACTCACCAGCGTTGTCTGATACACTTGTTGCATGCTCGTAGGCCGTTAGATGTCTTGGATTTGGAACTTGCTGTCTGGAGTAGCTGGAGTGGTCATGGGTCGACTGGAGGGATTTATGTGATTGAACTATTGATATCATACGTTGGTTTTGAAACAGTTTAACTTTGGTTTACTATTTGCTTCCGCTGAACATGTTGGTTTTTATTTAAACTTGTTAATGGTATTTTTCAATAATGGAGGATTTTATTTAGAAACTTGTATGTGTTCAATGTAATTAGTGGCTCGTTGTTGGTACGTCACACGCCTATCAGGGACATCCCCTAGGTGGTATTTTGGGGGTGTAACAGTTTGGTATCAGAGCCACTGGTTATAGTGAACTTGGTTTTAAAACGTTTTTGTAAAACCAGACTATAACCGAACAGTTCTGAATACGTGAATACGACCATGACACTCAGCTCCAGATTGCAAGGTTTGTCTTTCTCACTTGTTGCATACATTACATGACTAGTACACATTTGTTTATGATGTAACATACGAACACACACTCATCACTATAGCATGATTGCGTGAATTGCTTACTTACTTTATAACGCGTTTTGACAACCTCCGTTTGACATTTGAGTTTGAGGAACCATTTGACATGAGTTAGGAGGATCTGAGATGAGCATGCAAATCACAATATTATTGTGGGTGCACACATAATAATAATATGGGGTGCATGCGAGTCCCAGTGAGCCTTAACAAGTGGAAAAGGGGTTCTGTCCCGTTATTCGAACAGTGTGAAACGTAACAAATCTTTAGGAGTCATAGCAGTGATTGTCTCCTACTTGAACGTGATCTTATCACTCCTCTCTGAATTCTTACGAATCTCGATGCTATCGAGTATTACCTGTACACCCATTTGAACGCCTAGTAAACTGCGTAGAGTGTTATGTGCTTGTACGAACGTCCCTGAATTGGATGTCGCAGCGTCGAATGATTGGTCGATACCTTTTTCACTTCTCTTTGTTTGTTGGAACTATATGTATTGACGTCTTAGACTCCAAAGTGCGATCACTTCTGCAACACTCCCGCAACAGACCGTGTATTACTCAAACAACTTGCAACATCGATAGACAAGAGGAGGAGCGTAGTACTTTACCGACCTCTGTATTTGGACGACCCTGATTACCGGAAACGAAAACCAGTGAAATGACTCCAATCGAATTCTTAACCTTAGTCAGCAACTTATGGGAGTCGACTCTTACGAATCAATCAGGACATAAGCAATGACAACTAATTATAGTGTGGAAGGTGAGACAGTGAGTAGCACGTTAGGACGTGGCACAGAAGGTGAGAAGATGGACTTGGTTGGTGAAAGATCGTAGGGCTCCATTTCAAGTAACGACATCAGAGGCAATAGTTATGGCAACATCAAGGAGCTCGTAATTGTAGCCTACAGCATAGAGATGAAGGTGCCTACGACGTGGATTGGCTGCTGCTAAATCAAGACGACAACAACCGTGGGAACGACGATAGTACTGGAAATTCTTGTAACGAAAACAACAACACTGGAAATGATGTTCATGGAAGGGCATTTAGGATTGGCATGAGTAATGCCAGGATTATAGCAACACTGTGGCCTGCACGTTCTTGGTAACTAAACACCTCGTTCCTGTTCTGTTTAACCCTGATACTTCTTGAAACCAACATGTTGTGGAATCGACAGATGGCAAGTCAGCTGAAACCTTATATATTCGTTGGAATGCAAACTCAACCTTGTGGGACAAGTGTATGACATCGACCTTCTTTCTACTATCCTTGATGGTTTCGACTCAGTAGTTAGTGTTGATTGGTTATCCAGATATCGCACAGATACACCCAGTAAGGAGAAAATTTTGCGTATCCCTCTCCCTAGTGGAGAATCGTCGCCTGACCTAAGGTATCAGAGTAGTGTAAAGATTAGCAACATTTCAGCAATGAAGGCCCAGAAGTGTCTACGAAGGGATTTCCCTGCTACGATAACAACCGTTACCGACGTGAAGCTAAGGAAAAGGGGATCAAGGATCCACCAATTTTTCGAGATTTCTCCCAGTGTAATACCCAAGGAACTTTCAGGTTTACTTTCACAACTGTTAGGCAGAATCTTAGTTTGATCTCACACCAGAGGCAGCCCTGATTACTCGTACTCTCCACCGTTTTGCGCCAGGAGGGTCGCAAGAACTGTCAAATCAATTACAGGAACTGTTGGACAGGAGTTTTGTTGGACCTAGTTCTTCGCTTTGGGGGAGCCCCAGTTAGATTAGGGAAGATGGGCCTTTTCATATGTGTACTGACTATTGAGAACTCATCAAGGTGACAGTCCAGAACCGTTTGTCTCGATCATGTATTGACAACCTGTTAACCAGTTGCAAGGGTCAAGCCCCTATTTGAAGATTGATTAATGAACGAACTAACATCAGATGGAAGTTCAAGGGGAGGATGTTCCTAAAAACGGTGTATTGAACGCAACACGGCCATTCCCAGGAGACACAGGAGGAATTATTCCATGACCATTTGGGATAAACAACACACCAGTAGCTTTATGGATCACATGAATCGACCGTGTTTATTAAGGACGTCTTGAATCATTTCCAGGAGAAAGGAACACCATGGGCGGCATTTGCACCCTATCTTAGAGCTCCCGAGGGAGGAGCCACTGCACGCGAAGTCTCGTTAGGAGTAACTCCTGGATTCGAGAGGTACATACTCTTTTTGGTCACGTAGCCAACGAAGAGGGAATACACGTGGATCTCGCTAATATCCATTCTGTTAGAAACTGATCGACACCAAGGATCCCTTTGGGGGTACGGCAAACCCTTGGTTTGAAAAGATACAATCGTAGATTCATCGCAGGATTTTCAAAGATTGTGCAGCTCTAACCTCTTTAACACAGCAGTGTGCTGTGTATCCATGGGAGACGGAACAGGAGAACGTCTTTTCAAGCTTTTGAAACTCAACACCACAATGTACCGAGTATCGTCTTTACCCGAGGGTACGGGTGATCTAGTGGTGTACTATGATGGTTTGAATCAGAGTCCCGGTTACACATCGATGCAACACGAGAAGGAGATGGCCCACGTGGTGGACTTACAGGAAGAACTACACGAGTCACGACCTGCTGTGGAAGCCGTAGTCTTTAAAATTAGAGGTATTACTTGGACGGTACCGAATGCACCACTTAGACCGATCACAATGGCCTCCCGTGTACCCTTGTTTCAAGAGAGCTAAACATGTGATGGCAACGCTGGATGGAGCTTTTGAATGAATACGACCGTGAAACCTGGACGTGCACGAACTTTGCAGCTCGCTATCGACTCTAACATACTTGATCAGACTCGCCTTGTTCAAACTGAGGAACTGAAGGAAGAGAGTTCTCAAGATTGACCCATGCGGGGCATGGGGAAGCAACCTTTGGCAGGTCGGACGATATTTGCTGCTTCATGGAACGAATATGGACTTCACTATACAGCAACCTTAGGGAACTGGTGCAGGCGAAGCACACAGGTCTCGATATCCTATTCATCTGAGTTTTGATAGGATGTATTAAAACCTGAAGACCATGTACGGGTGACCGGGCCTGAAGGCCCACATAGCAACGCATGGGAACGATGTTTGACTTGTGGGGAAGTCAAGGTGGGATATTAGCAACCAGAAACACATATATGGAAATGAGAACAGACTGCCATGGATTTTGTCACTGGTCTACTTACAACTCGAAACGAAAACATTATCACCTGGGTGATCGCTGATGGACTCACGTTACCAGCACACTTTCTTGAAATCAAGAAAACTGACGGGTCTTCACAGTTGTGAATGTTCCTCTGAGAGAGGCGGCTTTTAGGCACGAGGTGCCAACTCCTGTTACCTCTAAATTGGACCTATGCATGATCTATGTCAGGCAATACACAACGCCCTTGGCTCACATCAGGACCAGAGCATTGCTTATCGCCGTTGGACAAACGGTCAGAGTAAACGAACTCTCCTGGCACTCGAAGACATGCTGCGAGCATGTGTGTGACTGGATTTAGTGCAAATTTGAAGAACTCTTATCTATGGTTGAGTACTACTGCGGCAGTTATCATTTTGGTAACCAGACAGCTCTGTTGAGGCAGTACATAGATGATAATGCCAACCTTCTTGTTAAGCTAAGATGGTTGACAACTTAATTACTGGTCCAGGACTGGTACTCGAAACTCTTGGGAGGGTTGTTTGGATCGGGAGTCGATTGGCGGCAACGCGTGACCGTCAGGAAAGCTGATAAACTTGGGAAACACTGGAAGATCACTGTAGGCGACCGTATCATGTTGAAAGTCTCACCCTGGGAGGGTGTGGAACACTTGGGAAGCATGGTGAGCTGAACTGATGTCATGATGGACCATTCAACAGTCTGGGAAGAATCGGTAACGTAACCTACAAACTTAAGTTACCTGCTGAGCTGAGTAACATTCATGATGTCTTTCATGTTTCGCGATTAAAGAAGCGTTTGTTCGAGGAAACACTAATTGTGTTGTTTCAAGAGCTCAAGATTGACGACAAGTTACAATGTGTCGAAGAACCTATAGAGATCATGGACCGGGAGGTAAAGGTGCGTAAACATAGTCGTATCCCGATTGTGAGAGTTCGTTGGAACTCAAGACGTGGACCGAAGTTCACGTGGGAGCGTGAGGATCAGATAAAGCTCAAGTATCCTCAACTTTTTCCTGATGACCAATCTAATGGCACTGGTGAATTTCGGCACGAAATTCCTTTTCAAGTTGGGGATGATGTGGCACCTGAGGAAAATCTGCAGCAATCTTGATTTCTCACTTCACTGTTCTGTGCTTACTTGTTAAATTTCGGGACGAAATTTCTTTCAAGTTGGGGATGATGTGACAACCCGAACTCTCAAGGTTAGTAACGTTGAATCTTGTGATCTTAACTTCTCATTATCCCTCTTCTTTGCGTTAAACGTTCTGTTCGTATAACTCCGTTAAACTTATTTTTACGATAACTTGTTAATTAATGTATTGGCATTTTGGGCCGCACATCTTCTGAGTCTCAATTTCACACTTTAAAACCCGACAATGCATCAGCCCACAGCACGGGTCACCTGAGCCCATTACACACTTGTATGTTCTCACTTTTTGTAGACTTTGATCTCGGCCCAACTCTTGTACGTAACATGACTACCGGCCCACTTGTGTTATTTGGCACTATAACTAGATGCACGTGACATCCCTATATCTCATAATTTACAACATAACAAAACCTTATTCCCCACTTGTTTTTGCGACGGCAGACGGTACCCCCCCCCCCCTCTTGAGACATCAATCTATTGGTTAGTGAATCTATGTTATGTTAATATTTGTTTGGTAATCTTGTTTGTGCGAAATCTTGATTGACGAATTGTATATGTATGATAATGTTATGCTTGTGTAAATCTTCAACAGGATGTTATAGTCTAAGTGTAAATTAGGGAACACGTGTTAGGCAATCGATAATCTTAATTACATGTGAACTATGTCTTGATAGTGCTTGCATTAGGAGGATGTATGATAGTCTTATGTTATGAGAATGATGACTACGTGACACGGAAGTTGATACGCTAGAACAATTGATAAACTATCTACGTGAATCAATGATAGTCTTTGTAATTGAATGTTAGATAAGTGATGTTAATGATATATGTTAACCTATCTAAGGTGCCATGCTTTTGAATCAGATGTGATGACTTTGTATATTTATGGTTCATGATAGATTATATTGGATTGTTATCACATATGCAATTGTGAATAAACTGAAATCGAGTAGAACAAATAAGGTTAATCGCGAAATTAAAATGATAACATGCAAGTTGTTCTGGACCATTAAGGGAACTGGTTACATACAAATTGATTTGGGCCTTTGTGAGTAATTGGGCGGGGTAGGTTATTGGGCCATACTCTCGGATAAACACATGGCTAATGAGCAGATTATTGAAACAAGTTAAGTGGTCAATTAAATTGATATATGTTGTATTGATATATAGAAGCCATCTTAGCGTGTCATTGAGGCTGTGGTATTACGCGAACCTCGATGGGATATGGAGCATAACTCCTGGGCCGGGTAACAACAGTTAAACACATCATCACTTGGGTCAAGTGAAGGGATTGGGCCTTACATGTAATTGGGGGTAATGATATCACACTTGCTCGATTGGGCCGCATGTTTTTGTTTGGATAGCATATTGTGACTTTGGTAGTGGACCGCATATGTTGTCATTGAATTACTTCACTGTATATGGTAATTGAAATAATTGATTGAGTATGATAGTTATTTTAAATTAATTTAATATGTATGTGTGTGAATTAAGTTA
>JARYGA010033021.1:0-44047 GCA_030545235.1 Helianthus tuberosus | reverse complement strand
TTGTGTGTGTTGAAGATCTTTTTGTAGAATAAAAAAACAAACCCTCTTCTCCTTGCAGACTGCAGACATTTGGTCCACCTCTTCTCCTGCAGATGCCTGTAGATGTGGTCCGCAGACTGCAGACCTTTTCCCACAGAAAAAACAAACAGCACCTTAGTTTTGCTGGTTGTTTCTAAACAATTTTGGGGATGATGCTGATTTTGCAAATTTTCCCTCAACAACCCAATCAAATGTAAAAGGTGAAAATAATGCTGTTGGTGGTGGGTCATCAATCTGTAAAAGAAATTACAGATGACCTTTAATGCCCACCTCAGCTCTTAAAGTGACTATCGCAAAAATGAAAGTGATGCCACATCACATCAACACATTCAAATTGTTGGGTTATCTCATATTCAGATCAACGGCAGATGATGGATTTGTTGATGGAGGTGATGATGATTGAATTCAAAGGGGGTTGTTGTTTTCTAATTGGGGGTTTTGAAATCTTGTGAGTAATCTGTGAATTTGCTTCCAATACTGATCTTTACTGGATTCAAGATTAGGGTTTGTAGTAGAAGATTCTTCCCAAGATATATTTTTCTTTTTCTGAATATATATTTTATACTAAGTAAATAGGTAAAATTACAAAATTACCCTTATGTGAATAGACTTAACAAAAATTTTTAACCTAGTTAGTGGTAAAGGACGAAACGTGTAACGTGTTTTCCAAATAAAGGATTGTGATTGTAATTATTGAAGTTAAAGGCTATCCATTGCAATTTAATACAAACATAAAGGACGAAAAATGTAATTTACCCTTTTATTTATTCTTATGTACAACTAAATTGCAGCCAATTTCATACACATATTTGGAGTATAAGACATAAACACAAGTGACCAACCTGTTGCAACTTTGATGTGTCACACCCCAAATTTTCCACGTGTCACCGGTGGGCCCGGTGGGGAGTATAGTGACGTAGTTGATATCAACATAGTCAAACAACACAATATTTAAATACACAGCGGAAGCAAAAGATAAATATATTACAAACCGATATAAAGTAATATCAAGTATTACAAACGGAATGTAAAGGATCCACAGGCGGACAAAAATAAAATGAATCATTTGTTCAACAGACTTTAAGGCATCCAAGCTTGCGAGACTTATTGTGGACGCTAGAAGACAGCCAGCCTATTACGAGTAGTACCTGCACTTAACCTTTTGGAAAATACGTCAGTTTACACTGGTAAATACAATTTAACTGACTCATTTTGAAAAGGGTTAAAAATTGATTTGAATGCACGTGGCACAAAACATTTTATAACTTGGGATAATTATTTAATGTAATAATCTTGTGAACGAATTACATGTTACTTGTGCGTTCAGTAGCCCGGATCTTGTCCGGGTTAAAGATCAATAAACCCACCACATTATAGAGTTATACACTGACAGGTGTACGCCTACACCCCGTGCTCAGGTCGTGGCCATTTCGTAAAATGATGCCAGGGATATCCGGGACATGGTCATTAACCCTCCAAAGGCTTTAAGTGAACAAGACTGTTTAAACGAGCCGATCAAATTATTCAATTAACCACCCAACGATGTAAGATTTGATGCTCGATCAAGCGGTATTCTATATACCGTAACCCAAGCCCGTATAGGGAAAATAAGTTAAAAGTATTTACCTGAGCTAAATATAAATTCAATCCCAGCCGTATACCACCAAGCAAGTACAGATAGATTTTACTGGGCTCCTAAATCTGGAACGAAGGGTTTTAATAACCTATTAGATTCCTAACGGGTCTTTAATTAAGCCTAAGCTTAGACCGGTTAACTTTAAGGATGATACGGTTCAAACGCATGATTAAGCGAAGACCGGATAGAATGTGATCTAGACCCGACAAGTTTGAAGACTTGTATAATATGGGTATACTAAATACATTCTGGATTTTGAGACAAAAATGATAATGTTTGACCCGTTTCGGTCAATTTATGCAAACTAGTTACATAAACCGCACCGAATGCGAAAAGGGCGTTACGGGTAACCATAAGAGTCATATGCAAGTTCCCTGAGATAATATGGCTTGAATATGTTATAATATCAGTAAGATATCTTCTATTATGCCCCAATTGAATTTAAACTCAACTTATGCCTCATAAGGGCATTTTGGTCATTTAAAAGATTATAAAAGAGTTAAATTTGTAATCTGAGTTACAGGTCTGATTTATACAGTAAATACACTCAATTTAACATGTTATAACAGTAGGGTATGACCTATATGTGAAATTTATCACTTAAAACCAAACTATGCTCCTTAGGGGTATTTTGGTAATTTCACAAGGGCTAAAAAGGTCAAAACTGGAAACCTGAGTCCAAAAACTTTTACTTACTGTTATTATATAAAAATATACTAAAATCATCAGTAGGTATCAACCTTATATGTTTAATATGGTTATAGTATATACTATGCGTTAAAAATGCTTAAAAAGGCGATTTGGAGCCGTTTCTGGGTTTTTAAAAGAAAGCTGATATTTTTATAATTCCAGAATACTCAAAATATTTTATTTATCAAATAAAATCAGTAGAAAAAGGTTTGGGGTCAAAAGGATTTATAAAACTCATTTTATGGCTTAAAAGGGCAAAATCGGTATTTACCGAATTAAACTTAGAGACCTATGTCATGCTCAGCCAAAAATTAAATAAAAATCTTCAAAAATCCCAAAATATTATATTACATCAGTGGGTAAAAAGTTTGATATCAAAAAGTGGGTTTAACTAGGCTATACGCTAATTACGCCATTTAATTAACATAAAGCTTTCAAATTACGATAATGAGCATAACTCTTAATCTAGACCTCAAACTGATATCAAATTTTTGGTGCAAGTTTATAAATCAGTAACAAATGTTTCTACTCTTTCACTTTTTCAAAAATCACGTTTTATAGTCAAAAGGGCATAATAGTCAACATTTAAGCATAAATCGGAAACATGCATATGGATCGGATAAGTATTGAACCAAGTTGTATAATATCAGAGAGTTATACTTATATGAAACCTGGTCCAAAATAAGCTCTAAGGCAGATCTCAAACATGCATGAACGGATCAGAACTGATAGTCAAAGCAAAAGTCAAATTATGCGACTTTCGGGTCCGATCCGGGTTTAAACTGAAAATTGTCGAGTTGAACATGTTGAGACATGTTCTTACATTAATTACCATGTTATTTTAATGATCAAATAGGTTGCATGTACCCTACATTTCTAATTATGCTTAAACTTGCAATTAATCATTCTGTTGACTTTTTAAAGTATGCTTTGACTCGACAATTAGCATAGTTAGAGTGGGAATCTGAAAATACCCTTTTAAGGGTTTGTTACCCACATAAATACCTACTTGTAGGTACTTTCAATTCGAGAAATGACTGAGCAAATTTCATTTAATCTCGAAGTCAAACTTAGTTTACGACGGTTTGACTTTTGGTTAATTAACTAAGCTAGAACGAATAAGAAAGGGTTAGGAATACTTACAAGAGTCCTAATTATGATTAGAGACCACTAGAAGGCCCGAGGTTGATCAGAGAGCTTCAGAATTTAGAATGCAAGTGAAGTATCAAGTGAACTCATCACCTATTTATACTTTTCGGGACTTCGTAAGATCGCGACAAGTGTCGGGGACATGTAATCAGATTAGGACAGGTGTAGACCGGTTTTATAAACCAATGGGCAGTCCCTAGTTTGATGTTTGAGAGTATGGAAAACAGTTAGGACAACAACCAGCTACTAACAGGCTGTTACCAGCTGTTTCTAGCAGCCCAGTTGAGCAAAACAACTTCCAGAAGTGGCTGTTTCAGTCCCTGCAAGTACATAACTGCATATAACAGCCATTTATAAACCCGTACATCTTATAAAAGACATATTTAGTCCTTCTGACCTCTGAATCAGATGGTTACAGGTCTAAAACAACTTTTGAGGGCTGTTAAGACCAGAAACAGCTTGCTGAAATTACAGATTCAGTCCCTGTATATGTTAAATGTCATTTCTAACACGTTTAAAGTCCGTTAAGCCATCTTCAAGGCTCCACAATGATGCCTTAACATAGGGGACATGAAACATGCTCAAAAACATGTCAGATGTCGGTTCGTTTGGCCGTACGGTCTCGTTGTGCGTCGAATTACGACGAAACACGGACGGATGCTAAAAACGCTCCAAATTACGCAACGAGTGGAATTTTATCAAGGCGATCACTAAAACAAAATATTTTAGTGCTTACATAAATTTTTGGGTGTCCGGGTCACATATAGGTCATACCCTACTGTTATAACATGTTAAATTGAGTGTATTTACTGTATAAATCAGACCTGTAACTCAGATTACAAATTTAACTCTTTTATAATCTTTTAAATGACCAAAATGCCCTTATGAGGCATAAGTTGAGTTTAAATTCAATTGGGGCATAATAGAAGATATCTTACTGATATTATAACATATTCAAGCCATATTATCTCAGGGAACTTGCATATGACTCTTATGGTTACCCGTAACGCCCTTTTCGCATTCGGTGCGGTTTATGTAACTAGTTTGCATAAATTGACCGAAACGGGTCAAACATTATCATTTTTGTCTCAAAATCCAGAATGTATTTAGTATACCCATATTATACAAGTCTTCAAACTTGTCGGGTCTAGATCACATTCTATCCGGTCTTCGCTTAATCATGCGTTTGAACCGTATCATCCTTAAAGTTAACCGGTCTAAGCTTAGGCTTAATTAAAGACCCGTTAGGAATCTAATAGGTTATTAAAACCCTTCGTTCCAGATTTAGGAGCCCAGTAAAATCTATCTGTACTTGCTTGGTGGTATACGGCTGGGATTGAATTTATATTTAGCTCAGGTAAATACTTTTAACTTATTTTCCCTATACGGGCTTGGGTTACGGTATATAGAATACCGCTTGATCGAGCATCAAATCTTACATCGTTGGGTGGTTAATTGAATAATTTGATCGGCTCGTTTAAACAGTCTTGTTCACTTAAAGCCTTTGGAGGGTTAATGACCATGTCCCGGATATCCCTGGCATCATTTTACGAAATGGCCACGACCTGAGCACGGGGTGTAGGCGTACACCTGTCAGTGTATAACTCTATAATGTGGTGGGTCTATTGATCTTTAACCCGGACAAGATCCGGGCTACTGAACGCACAAGTAACATGTAATTCGTTCACAAGATTATTACATTAAATAATTATCCCAAGTTATAAAATGTTTTGTGCCACGTGCATTCAAATCAATTTTTAACCCTTTTCTAAATGAGTCAGTTAAATTGTATTTACCAGTGTAAACTGACGTATTTTCCAAAAGGTTAAGTGCAGGTACTACTCGTAATAGGCTGGCTGTCTTCTAGCGTCCACAATAAGTCTCGCAAGCTTGGATGCCTTAAAGTCTGTTGAACAAATGATTCATTTTATTTTTATCCGCCTGTGGATCCTTTACATTCCGTTTGTAATACTTGATATTACTTTATATCGGTTTGTAATATATTTATCTTTTGCTTCCGCTGTGTATTTAAATATTGTGTTGTTTGACTATGATGATATCAACTACGTCACTATACTCCCCACCGGGCCCACCGGTGACATGTGGAAAATTTGGGGTGTGACAGGTTGGTATCAGAGCCAACATTGAGTGAATTAAACACTAGCTTTTTGGTGTTTAATCTCAATGACACAGTAGCACATTCCTTGACCTTCTGAGTCTAGACTTAACTTAGGAATATTCTCAATCCTAACCTGGAAAATTTTGCTTCCAAATTTTTATATATACGTCGCCAAGTGAAGAAGCTGTAATAAAAATTCTCCACATCTGGAGCCTTGAAATGCTGAGCTTCGTACCGCGGCTAGAATGAAACGAGCATCCAAGGAGAGGACACTCAGAAAGAAAATAAAGAAGAAACTCCTCTTGCTGAAGATCGTTTCCTTAATAAGTCCTTATAAGGACACAATTATCTTTCAGTCCCTATGAGGACAACATTATTCCTTTCAAGTCCCGCTTAGGGCAACTTTATACTTTTATTTTTATATAGTGGAATGATTAAGTTTAAACTTTCATTCTAAACAAGAAATATTAAATAAATGGAAAATAACATTTCCTTTCGCAAGATCTACCATTATAATAAAATGGCAAAATCTAAAAAAGGACAAGACCTAGCTTCGGGTCATATTAAGACCGGCCAAGATGGCAGTTCCTCAATTTAGATTCGGATCCTTATTAACACTTCAATTTAGAAATTGTTCTACGATAAATATTAAAAGAATCTTAAGAGTGAAACCTAGCCTGAGTGTCATTATAAAGACCTGGCCAAGATGGTAAGACCTGTTTAAAAGATTCGTATCCCAGTTAACATCTGAAAACATGTTAACACTCCCGGCAGATGTGATTCGTTGGAAATCACACACGATATTAAGGATTCTTCAAAAGATTCCTAACCCAGTTTAATGATCTCTGAATCCTGGGTTTACATCATCAATTAAGATGATCATATTTTAACCATACGTGGTAATATAGTGCCTACGGGCCTTGCTCATTTCCACATGAGCCAAAATACAGTGGTAGCTATGACTCCCTGTCAGAAAAAGGTAATGAACTAGGTTCAAACCTCAAATGCTTTGATTCTCTGAAATCATAGCATATAATTTATATATGTCCTTGTGACTAAGCCTGTTGTGCTAATATATTTAAAGGCCTTGATTCTCTGAAATCATGGCTTATGATTTAAAAATGTCCTTGTGACTAAGCCTGTTGTGCTAATATATTTAAGGGCCTTGATTCTCTGAAATCATGGCTTATGGTTTAAAAATTTGTCCTTGTGACTTGACTTTTTGTGCTATAGTTATATTTTTAATCAAATCCAGGATAATTATAATAAAAATCCTGAATAAAAATAAATATCATTCCTTTCCTGCCAGTATAAATATTAAAATAGAATCTTAAAAGGTTTGACCTAGCTTGAATGTCATTTAAGACCTAGCTAAGATGGTAAAACCTGTTTAAAAGAGATTCAGATCCTTATTAACACTTGAAAACGTGTTAACACTCCCGAAAACAGTGATGCGATAAAAATCACGCTTGTCGTCTTTATATTAGGAACTTCCAAACCCCTTATTTAGCCTATATAATCAATAGGAATCATGGCTAATAAACGTCGAACATGATGTACACATCTAAACATCCACCTGGGATGTATACCTACGGGCAAAGATGCATACATGAAAACGATAGTTTTATTTCAAAACTTCTTGTCAAGACAATGAATTATGAAATTTTCCGATCCAAAGGAATCATTGATTATGTTTTAAAATTTCCCTAGTGACAAGGCATCTGTGCCATCGAAAAGTCCTTTGGAACAAGCCGTTGTGCTATATAAGATGTCAGTATGACATTGACAGTCGTGACTTATGTCCCCTGTCTAGTAAATATGAAGGATTATATTCCGTTTAAACGCCAAAGATGGTTTATTTAAAAACTTAGGCAAACATAATCAAATAAATTAAATACTATCTGTTGGCCCATATGGTTTATTCGCACCATGGCTACTTAATTATCAAGTTCGACAATTCGCTATATAATTGAACCAATTCATTACTACTTGGTTTGTAGCCTTCAAAGCTTCACCATGGCTGACTCCTCTGAAGCTTACAATCGTCTAGTTGATCAGAATAATGATGCAAGACTGAACTTAACAAGCACCGAGTTACAGGCTATGATAGATACAGCTGTAAACAACGCTGTGGACCGTGTGTTGAAGGATCATAAGCGAAAGTGCGATGATACCCCAAATAAATGTTGTAAAAAGGGTAAGACCGGTTCAAACTATAACCAGTCCAAACCAAAGGAGGCAAAACCCAAATGTAAAACCTGCAAGAAGAAGCATTTCGGAAAATGTTTCTATGAGCAGACCGGGGGATGTGTCATCTGCAAGGAGATGGATCACAAGACCCATGAGTGCAAGGACTTGAAGGACGCCACATGCTATAATTGTGGCGAGAAGGGGCACATAATTAACCGCTGCCCAAAGAAGGCAACTAAAAGGAAATGCACTCTGGAGTCACAAGCTAGGCCTTGTGGGATTTGTAACAAGAAAGGGCACAAGACCTTGGAGTGCCAAGACATAAAGGACGCAACCTGCTATGGTTGCAATGAAATAGGGCACATCAAGACAAATTGCCCAAATAAAACCAAGAAGCCTGGGGAGACTAAGGAGACCAAAGCTGGGAGCTCTCAAATGGACGCTCAAGAGGCTATTCAGGATGACAATGTCACAACAGGTACTTTCTTTATCAATAACGCTCATGCTAGAGTATTATTGATTCAGGTTCAGATAAGTCTTTCGTAGACAATAGATTTTGTAAACCATTAAATCTGCCTGTTAAAAACTCTAAGCGTTAAGTATAAAGTAAAATTGGTCGATAGTACCTCAGAGACTACTTCAGCAATATTAAATGGATGTTTTATATCCATTAGGAATCATTCCTCCAATGTCCTAGTTTCCGTTAAAGTATAAGGACTCAATATAGTGATAAAAATCGATTGGTTGTCTTGAAAATCAAGCCCATATTGTGTATAATAAGAAACAAGTAGTTATCAAGACTCCTTATGAGACAACCCTCATAATTACATGTATCCGTACGTTTAATTAATATTAAACAACATAAAAAAATGGTGGAACCAGCCGTCCCCGGAATCGAACCTGGGTCTAGGCCACACCCTTTCGCGCGCCTAGCCAACCGAGCTAGGTGCCTAGTTTGTGAAATTTCTATTTTGATTGAATATAAGCACATGTACAATAACTTCCTTACTTCTTACTATAAGTCACCTACTTATCCTCCTTATGTTAACTAAGTATTAGAATCCAAGATTTTACCTCTATGTTTTGGTTACTCTTGGCTTGCTTATGTTGACTAAACACTAGAAAGGATGAAGTAGAAACCATTAAGTATATCAGTGGTTATACTAGAGAGGGCATGGTAAGGTATACATCACAATCATTCGATGGCAATACTCTTAATTAGTAGGGACATTAATGAAGTCCACAAGAAAGATCCTCCTATACATTATGGGATGGTCCAAGTTTTAAGGACCTTATTAGAAAACCTATTATACGCGTCATGGAATAGGAAAAGATTGAGTAATAATTTTCCAAATCCCCCATAAGATTTATATACTATCGGCAGTGTGCTGTAGACCTTGGTTCATTGATGGAAATAGTGCCCTTATTCGGTAAACCTAGAATTTAAGCATAATGCACTATATATATATATTATGATTTAGCATCGGCAATAAGAGGGCACATTAAGATTTCAAAGCCTGCTTATTATGAATCCATTATGGATCCACCTCAACTACTCACGTTTTATAGATTAAGAAATAACCAGTCGAGGCCGAGATTGCCCTACAATTTGTCAAAAGTTTTATGGCTAAGTTTAAAAGGTTTAAGAATGGAGGCGTTTAGCCCTCCTGATGTATGATTAGAGGCAGCTCACATTAATAATGACACCAGATAAATCCATTATGGTGATTTTATGGATAGGAGTTACGTTTGGTTGCAAGTACTGCTAAGTCTCTCATAAAACCATAAGCTTAGCAAACTTTTAATCTTTCCCGTAAGAACCCCAGATAGTAAGTGTAAGGTAAAACTTACAAGCAAAATCATAAGAACCATTTCTTCTGTTCCTGTTAGAAATCTCCAATCATGGAATTCTAGAAGTACCCTCTCTCTAGAAGAAGTGCGTCAGCATGTATAGTTGATATCTCTTTGATCTCTATCGATTGCGAATACCAGATGGTATGATAAAAGCGCCACATGAGGATTGGTGTATCTTAATATGTTCCATAGATTTCTTCCATGCCTGATCAGTATGGAGGTTTAATGCATGGAACCGCAAGGATATTCTAATAGTCATATGGTACTAAAGTCAACTAATGGTATTCAAGGAAGATATCCAGAATGGAATTGCCAAAGTAAATGTTCCCGATTAAGGAATTCATGGACTTGTGACATAAATGTGTCACTTATCTGACACAGAATATGACAGATGAACTGGAGCCTGAGATTTGGAAAATCTCTGTAACCTCATCGTATCTTGATTACCCTGTTTACCTCCTGAGAGGCAGGTAGAATTAAGATTTATATTCCATTTAGGGTTGTATTCTTATGAAATCTCCAAGACGGCTAGTGCCATTATTGGAAGAATCAAAACCCCAATTAAATAAGTTTTGAAAATAAAGAATTCATATAGCCTAACCCTATATTCTAAGAATTCGGTATTGTTAATTAAGAAAGACGGTTCATTTTGCTTATGCATTGAATACCGCAACCCAAATTAGGCAACAATTAAGAATTTCCATCAGCTGCCCAGGATCGTCGATTTGTTCGACTAACTGTGAGGATTAACTATCCCTTAAGATTAGTTTTAAGTAATGGTTGGAATAACCATTTCACATTGAGATAAGCTTTTCTATAATAGTTGATGTATAAGTATCAAGGCTGCTCCTTTGGAGACCTTGCTTAGATGGAATGTTGAATACCTATTGTTAAATAGAAGATTGGTACGTCCAATCATCAGGATCTGAAATTTGCCTTGGAAACAACGAATAGGATCATACAAATCCATGATCATCTGTAAGATTGCCAGTTTTGGCAGAAAAATCAAGGATTAATGAAAATAGCAACCCTCCTAAGTCCTTGTTAAGGAACAAGGTTCAACAAGGATATCACTCTGGAAGGGTGTGCCAATTTGTTAATTACCAGACTAGTTAAGCTCTGAATATATAAAATTATTCGAAGGAATCGAATGTATCAAATATCAAATAACTTATGAGCTAAAACCTATTTAAGGAGCTTGGCGGAGCTCGCAATGTATTACACCCTAAGGATTAAAGGATATGTTTCGCCAATAAGTCAAGAAGCACTATCATATAACGGTTGGCAGACTTGTGATATAATGATAAACCTGTATCGAATACGGATCGACAGGATAAGAAACCTCAAAAAGGATACATGAACCTATTATATAGAGGTCAAATTGGGAGTTTGGAGAGACCCCAGATATGCTATAGAAGTTAAGTCCGTTATGTGACAAAAAGTACTTCCAGCATTTTAGCAAATCTCGAGGTCGAGATTTCTTTTAAGGGGGTGAGGATGTAACACCTCGTAAAATCACGTCCAATGATGTATTGACACGTGTAATAAACCCTAATAAAGTCCAATGTTGAATTTAAGGGACTAATTTTTCGAAAAATCGAAAACTTTGATAATAAAAGGACTGGAAGTGTTATCATACCTAAAATAAGTTTCCAAATAACCTCTCACGATGTTATATTCACAAATGTGCCACTTGATGAATAAGTGTAGTCGTTTGCGTAATTAATTGAAAGTTTGCGCAATAAAGGGTTAAAAGCGTCAACATGTTAATTCTTACCTCTGAGTGACCTTCTAACAAACTAGGAGCTTAATAATATTTAATTATACTCTCGGAAATGCCAAATAATGGCCATCTAAGGTTTTTATGCCTATAAGTAAAGTTACGCGCAACTATGCAAGTTAGAGGGGCTAAAAGTGTCAATATGTTTAATTATACATCTAAATGACCTTTTAGCGAACCCAAAGTATCGTGATGTATAATAGTACTTTCAAGAATGCCTAATATGGATTAGATGAGGCTTCAATGCTATTAAATGATGAGATGTGCAAGTTTGCGCAATAGAGGGACCTAAAGCGTCAACTTTTGAATCTATGCCTTCGGTGACTATCTAAGCGAACGAGAGCGTATTAATATTTAAGTATATGCTTGGGAAGGATAAATATGGGCCAATTTTTGGCTGAGCATGACATAGGTCTCTAAGTTTAATTCGGTAAATACCGATTTTGCCCTTTTAAGCCATAAAATGAATTTTATAAATCCTTTTGACCCCAAACCTTTTTCTACTGATTTTATTTGATAAATAAAATATTTTGAGTATTCTGGAATTATAAAAATATCAGCTTTCTTTTAAAAACCCGGAAACGGCTCCAAATCGCCTTTTTAAGCATTTTTAACGCATAGTATATACTATAACCATATTAAACATATAAGGTTGATACCTACTGATGCTTTTAGTATATTTTTATATAATAACAGTAAGTAAAAGTTTTTGGACTCAGGTTTCCAGTTTTGACCTTTTTAGCCCTTGTGAAATTACCAAAATACCCCTAAGGAGCATAGTTTGGTTTTAAGTGATAAATTAATAAAAATCTTCAAAAATCCCAAAATATTATATTACATCAGTGGGTAAAAAGTTTGATATCAAAAAGTGGGTTTAACTAGGCTATACGCTAATTACGCCATTTAATTAACATAAAGCTTTCAAATTACGATAATGAGCATAACTCTTAATCTAGACCTCAAACTGATATCAAATTTTTGGTGCAAGTTTATAAATCAGTAACAAATGTTTCTACTCTTTCAATTTTTCAAAAATCACGTTTTATAGTCAAAAGGGCATAATAGTCAACATTTAAGCATAAATCGGAAACATGCATATGGATCGGATAAGTATTGAACCAAGTTGTATAATCTCAGAGAGTTATACTTATATGAAACCTGGTCCAAAATAAGCTCTAAGGCAGATCTCAAACATGCATGAACGGATCAGAACTGATAGTCAAAGCAAAAGTAAAATTATGCGACTTTCGGGTCCGATCCGGGTTTAAACTGAAAATTGTCGAGTTGAACATGTTGAGACATGTTCTTACATTAATTACCATGTTATTTTAATGATCAAACAGGTTGCATGTACCCTACATTGCTAATTATGCTTAAACTTGCAATTAATCATTCTGTTGACTTTTTAAAGTATGCTTTGACTCGACAATTAGCATAGTTAGAGTGGGAATCTGAAAATACCCTTTTAAGGGTTTGTTACCCACATAAATACCTACTTGTAGGTACGTTCAATTCGAGAAATGACTGAGCAAATTTCATTTAATCTCGAAGTCAAACTTAGTTTACGACGGTTTGACTTTTGGTTAATTAACTAAGCTAGAACGAATAAGAAAGGGTTAGGAATACTTACAAGAGTCCTAATTATGATTAGAGACCACTAGAAGGCCTGAGGTTGATCAGAGAGCTTCAGAATTTAGAATGCAAGTGAAGTATCAAGTGAACTCATCACCTATTTATACTTTTCGGGACTTCGTAAGATCGCGACAAGTGTCGGGGACATGTAATCAGATTAGGACAGGTGTAGACCGGTTTTATAAACCAATGGGCAGTCCCTAGTTTGATGTTTGAGAGTATGGAAAACAGTTAGGACAACAACCAGCTACTAACAGGCTGTTACCAGCTGTTTCTAGCAGCCCAGTTGAGCAAAACAACTTCCAGAAGTGGCTGTTTCAGTCCCTGCAAGTACATAACTGCATATAACAGCCATTTATAAACCCGTACATCTTATAAAAGACATATTTAGTCCTTCTGACCTCTGAATCAGATGGTTACAGGTCTAAAACAACTTTTGAGGGCTGTTAAGACCAGAAACAGCTTGCTGAAATTACAGATTCAGTCCCTGTATATGTTAAATGTCATTTCTGACACGTTTAAAGTCCGTTAAGCCATCTTCAAGGCTCCACAATGATGCCTTAACATAGGGGACATGAAACATGCTCAAAAACATGTCGGATGTCGGTTCGTTTGGCCGTACGGTCTCGTTGTGCGTCGAATTACGACGAAACACGGACGGATGCTAAAAACGGTCCAAATTACGCGACGAGTGGAATTTTATCAAGGCGATCACTAAAATAAAATATTTTAGTGCTTACATAAATTTTTGGGTGTCCGGGTATGCTCAGAATGCGAGATATGCGCAAAAGTGCAAACTTGTGCACTTTTTGACACTTTTAGTCCCTGCATGACATAAAAGTTTATTTTTGCGCACCAAACACCTCTAAGCCTATATATAAGCTATAGAAATGATAATTAGGGCATGTTTAACTCATGGACACTTTCCGGAAGGTCCGTTACCATACGAATCGACATACTTTTACAGTTTGACGCAAATAGTCCTTAAATTGCGCAAAGTAACGCGGAATGCCGTTTAATGTTATCCAAGCCTTCCATGGCCCATATTTATCCTTCCCAAGCATATACTTAAATATTAATACGCTCTCGTTCGCTTAGATAGTCACCGAAGGCATATATTCAAAAGTTGACGCTTTAGGTCCCTCTATTGCGCAAACTTGCGCATCTCATCATTTAATAGCATTGAAGCCTCATCTAATCCATATTAGGCATTCTTGAAAGTACTATTAAACATCATGATACTTCGGGTTCGCTAAAAGGTCATTTAGATGTATAATTAAACATATTGACACTTTTAGCCCCTCTAACTTGCATAGTTGCGCGTAACTTTACTTATAGGCATAAAAACCTTAGATGGCCATTATTTGGCATTTCTGAGAGTATAATTAAATATTATTAAGCTCCCAGTTTGTTAGAAGGTCACTCAGAGGTAAGAATTAACATGTTGACGCTTTTAACCCTTTATTGCGCAAACTTTCAATTAATTACGCAAACGACTACACTTATTCATCAAGTGGCACATTTGTGAATATAACATTGTGAGAGGTTATTTGGAAACTTATTTTAGGTATGATAACACTTCCAGTCCTTTTATTATCAAAGTTTTCGATTTTTCGAAAAATTAGTCCCTTAAATTCAACATTGGACTTTATTAGGGTTTATTACACGTGTCAATACATCATTGGACGTGATTTTACGAGGTGTTACATGATGCATATAAATTGTATGTATATATAGTATGAGGTGCAACTTCGACCAAAAAAATATAGACAAGGTCTCATAAGTCTAGACCTATATTTGCATATTCCTCGAAAGAGAAGCCGTTCTTACGCCCACCGAGAAATATTATGCAGGACATCATAACTTTTGACACCGAGAGATATTACGTCCACATCCTCTCTGCTTAATTTTACCCTGTCAGATTTTTTATATATAAAAATACTAATTTTGGTTGAGGGACATTTTTTGTCACAGAATGAGAAAATATTTTAGAATTTAGAGTAAATTATGTTTTTGGACCCTGTGGTTATATCACTTTTATTATATTAGCCCAAAATAAGAATTTTTAACATATCTGCCCCATGGTCTCTATAACTAACCATTTTGGCCCCTAAGTCTAACCATTTTAGTCCCCATGATCTCTAGACTTAGGGGGCAAAATTGTTAGTTATAGAAACCATGGAGCAGATATGTTAAAATTTTTTATTTTGGGCTAATATAGCAAAAGTGATATAACTATGGTTGTAAAACAAGGTTTCCAAGTCCGAGTACTCTCCGAGTAATCGCTCCAACGTAGGCTGCCGAGGCGACTTTCTTCAACTCCGACTAATTACTCGGAGTCGATCAAACGCGGTCAACCTCGGCCAGAATCGGATCTAGTAGGTCAACTCAGGCCGGGTTTGACTTAAAAAAAATTAAAACATAATTTCTATGCCTATCATATACAAGAATAAATATCATTTTCACGTATTTTGTTATAAATATTAGTAAATTTATGTTATTTGATATATATCTAATTTCCGAAAACTAATTTCTTAATAATTAACATGTCCGAGTACTCTCCGAGACTCCGAGTATTCTCCACCTAGGCCGAGTACTCTCAACTCTCCACTCGACCGACTAGAGAGCGCCTAGCGACTTTTGCAACCATGGATTTAACCACAGGGGCTAAAAACGTAATTTACTCTAGAATTTATATAGTATTAACTGTAACTTACAGTTTTATAAATACTTTTTTTTCACTTTTTGCAAATTTCATCAAAACCCGACTTTGAGACCTACATCTATTGCACTTGGTGACTGAACCAATCAAGTTTAAATTCATCTAAAAGTTAGGTGTTCTAAGTCAGAGAATTAAAAAAAAAAAAATTGTGCACAAAACTAACTGCAATGTTAACATTCTCTTCAACAAGTGGATTAGACGCCACAGCAGTAAGTTAGTACTTAGTACATATATGTCATGAGATACAATGTGATGAATAATCTGTAGCTGCTAAGAAATTTGATTACAGTACTTACTATAAGTCTATAACATCAAATATATAGGACACCTCAAACCCATCAATAGCACGTGAAACGTAAGTCAACATAGCAATTTATCAAGTCAAATACAAGAATAAGCTCGTATGGCATTTTATCGAACAGTTGGAGTGCACAATAGACTGTTCACATATTTCCATTACCAAATAAAGCAAGAACCCCAAAATTGAAAATAGCAAATGAAGCATGTATGCCAAACATATTCAGATCAAGTTAATTGGTTTCAAGTGGTAATTGGTTAACTTAGTTCATAAATCAAGTTAATCAGCCTATGCATTCTTCACTCACCTAATGGTTACTAATCTGATATCCAAAAGCTCGACAACAACAAAAATTAAAGAACGTTAGATATAATTCCAACTTGTTATATAAGAACTTTAGATGATTATACCCGATGGGCATTTTATGAGGCTATATACGAAATTACGCTTGTCTGTCATTTCGCCAAATAGTTGAAGCGCAGAATGCATCAAGAAGCCAAACATCTAAATTTGCCTCAAGAATGAGATAATTGTAGAAAAAGAAGGTTAGGTTTATAATTATATATACACTTATGAAACAATCATGGATAAGTAAAGCCAAACATCTAAATTTGGGAATACCAGAAAGTAACATGCATTGAAAATTCAAGATGAAGGGATTTTTTTTTTTGGGGGGGGGGGGATAGAGGTGTAAAAAAGAACCGGTTTTAGAACCGTAACCCGAAAAAATAAATCGAAACCGCTTTTTTAACCGGTTTTAGAACCGAACCGCCAGTATGTGATCGGTTACTATTCTTGATCTTAAAAACCGGTTAATAACGGAAACCGGTTTTTTTTGGCAAAAACCGCTTAAAAACCGATCTCAACCGGTTACTGTTTTGGACTTGAAAAACCGGTTAATAACTGAAACCGGTTATTAAAAAAGCCCGTTTTTGTTTTGGATGAAAAAATCGGTTGAGTTAAAAACCGGACCGGTTTAAAAAAAAAATCAATTTGTACATCTCTAGGGGGAGCTTAGGGGTTTTGGGATGAATAAAAGAAAAACTATTGTAATATACAAAATAAATGTTAGATTAAGATTGAAATTTGAATAAAAGATATTATAATTCTGATTTTAAATAAAAGAAATTAAGGAGCACCAAACTTCATAGGGTCTAGGGTTTCTGCCATGAGATGATTGTGTTTGGGGGATTGGGGGGGGGGGGGGTATTTGTTAGGTTTGAGATCTTATTTTAGAACTAGGATTTTGTCCGCCACGCGTTGCGGCGGCGCACGACCCACATATAGTAAGACAAAACACGATTCGTAAAACGCAGTGCGTAAAAGACAATTACAAAACAAGTGTAAATCACAAAGGTAGATACAAAGTGTACAATACAATACCAAAGAAATTTCGAAAAACACAATGCATTGGCATTTGCAAAAGTAGGAGTTGTAGTCTAGGGGTTACAATTGCAATTTTTTTAAAGTTTGGCGGGTGTAAAAATGGAGTAATAGTGCAAAGGGTAAAAAAACAAAGTCTAAAAAAGACAAAGTGTGAAAGTATAGGGGTGGTGGCGGAAATGTGTAAAAGATGAGGGGGTGTTGGTGGAAATGTAAAAGAAGAGGATTGGTGGCGTAACTGTGTAAGAGCTAAGGGGGTGATGGTGGAAAACCAAAGTAAAGGGTTGGTGCTGGCAAAGTTTGAAAGATGAGGTTGTGGTTTTGGAAATCCAAAGTAGAAGGTTTAGGGACTAAATTTGTCATTTTATGAAACTTTGAAGATACCAAAGTCAAGGGGCTAAAATTGCAACATCATGAAAGTACAGGGGCAGGGAGGCAAAGCTGGTGGAAAACCCGCGCGCGTTGCGGCGCAAGTACATTGCAAACATCGAACAGATTAGTCGAAGCGTTATGTAATGCGTTAAACGTATGAAAACGCACATTTTGACGTATCCAATTTCACTCAATAGAATTGTAGCCGGATAAAAATGTAACGTATATCGTATTTATATGTGACCCGACTCATACATAGGAAACGTACAAAAAAGCAAAAAAAAAAATGTGTTTCAAGGGAAAACTAACACGTGTAATCAAAAAGTGATATTTATATCAACGGAAAAAATTATACCCTTAGCGTGTTGATTTGAATCATTATCCCGTGTTCTCTGATATTTCTTCTCTCAAGAATAAGCAGCGTATTGATTTGAATCATTGAATGGAATTATCCCATCCTCTCTGACATTTCTTCTTTCTCAAAACAGTATGCATTAAGACAGTAATTCATTTCCCGACGGCACAGAAGAGAACACGCGAATACATTTCCTGATGCAGCAAACCAGACCATAACCAGCAGCAGCAGTCCATGACAAACTCAGAATAAGCAGCAACGTCATGATATTCTCTTTTTGACCAGCAGATGACAACAGCACCAGAAATTAAGGTCAAATGGTCAAAGCAACACAAACCATCTCAATCATAATTTTCATATTCTCATTTTGACCAGATGAACACACATATTTACAACTACCCATGATGTTCTTGCAATGCCAGAAGCAGCAACAGTGAGTCATTCATTATCTACAAATAAACAAAGAAATTAAGTTGAAAAGCACCTGACAAAAGTTGTCAGCAGTAGAAAAGAATGAGTCACCTTGCACCAGGGCAGCAAATTACAGCCACAAATCAAAACTGAAAAGTCTTCAACATACAACCCAATCACATAGAATTCCATGAGAAGGAACATGTTGACAAATAGACAAGTCAGCTAGAAACATTATAGCATAAATGAAGCGCGACAGCCAAAATGCATCCAAATGAACAGCAGCAGAACAGTCACAAGAATGATGACTAGCCGAAACAAACAGTAGCGGATTTACAGACAGTAATTCATTTCCCGACGCCACAGAAGAGAACACGCGAATACATTTCCTGATGCAGCAAATACCACCCATGATATAGTGAGAGCCACATCTGCAAAGAAACAAATAATATACTGAATAGCAAGGCCATATAAAATACGTGAATGAAAACAAGTTTCTCTCGAAGTTAACAAGTTTCTCCAGGCTTCCCAAAGATTCCAAACATCAGCAGCTTTAAAGACATGGGCAGAGCAGCTAACTCAACAATCTCGTCCTCATCAGCACACCTATTTCCTGCAAAATATAACAAATTGAAGCAACAATGAAAAGGATAGAATCAGTATTTAACTTCCAACCTTAACATTCATTTTAAGCCCATAAAATTGTTCATCTCTACAAGTAACAAAATTACCTATAGGACTAAGAGGGTGCCAACTGTCATACCAAGCAGATATACTACTCCCATCACCAATCAAACTAATGAAATGATCCCCCATAATGCTCCAGCATTGAAGGGAGAACCGTGTGAATAAGTTGAAGACGGCCAGCGTAAAATGGAAACTTATTCTTGCAATCCATCACTCTCTTTTGAAACTAAAGGCATTCCCAAGTATACCAAAAAAAAAACAGAGTACTCTTGCCTAGGTTAGGGTGCAATCCAGCAGTACTACTAAATTGTTCATGAGCCATGTTTATGACACCCGCAGAATTACAAACAGCATGGCCAAAAAATATTAAATTTTCCGGAAAACATAAGTGGGTCAGCATCATTTCTCCACACATCCAATGGTATTTAAATCCACCATTTCTCCTAAATTTTGTAAATCATGTAAAATAAGTTATAAGATTTCATAGTTTGAGCATCAGCTAATACAGTACATTCATTTCTAAGAAAGCATACCTTGAAATTACCAGAACTCAACCGGTCTAGGACGAACAATAATAGTGCACTAGATGAAATCATGTGAACTTGATCGATTTCTTGAGCATAGACTAATATTTGTGCTTCAACATCAATTTCTGAAAGAACATCAAACACTCTACTTTATTGATTTTGGGCAGTTTAATGCCTACATGAAACACTACTTTCAATCAATATCACTCTATGACCACTTCAAATATCAAATCAAAGACCACTAATAGAAAAATTAAGAGAATACCTGTTACGATACTTGTTTGTGAGTGCCTTTGTTGATAACAGCTAAATGATGCAGAAGGCACTGTATCTTGAAACATTTGTTATAGATGTAAAGCCATACGACTCAAGCTTGCCCCTAGACCATTCAATGCACAAGCCTTTCAACCGGAAAATGCTATGGGGAAGGTGAATTATGCCTGTGCCAACTATACATAACAATTTCAAACATTGTAAACATCCCAGTTCCTCTGGAAAATTCTCAACTAGAATACAGTCTCTGAGACCCAACACTTTTAAACATTTCATCTTACAGATGTTGTTTGGAATATCTCGTAAGGATATACAATCCACGATGGATATCTCCTCTAAAAACTCAAATCTGTCAAGATCCTTGGGTAACTGCTCTAGAAGCCAACAAGATTGAAGTTTCAAAATTTTCAGATGTTTTAACATATAAATGCTATCTGGAAGATGCTTAATCTCTTTAATCGACAAAGTTAGCTCCTTTAGACTGCGTAACTTCTCAAGATGTGGAGTCAGCCCAAGTTCAAGGTTGCTCACCTTAGAACAACTGAGGTAGAGGAATTGGAGCTTTGGACATTCAATAGGCATATGGAATTCTGAAAAGTCATTATATTCTTCAAGATGTAACTTCTCGAGATGTGGAGTAAGCCTAAGTTTAAGGTTACTCAACTTCGAACCACCGAGGTAAAGGAATTTAAGCTTCGGACATTCAATGGGCATCATGAGTTCAAAGAAATCACCACATCCTCTAAGATTTAATGTCTCTAGGTGTGGAATCAACCCAACATTAAGATTATGAACCTTTGAGCCACTAAGGTCGAGATAGTTGAGCATTGGACATATAACGGGCATCTGGAGTTCCTCAAAGTTTTTACAGCCATTAAGATCTAACATCTTCAGATATGGAATCATCCCAAGATTAAGGTTACTTACCTTAGAGCCACTGAGGTTGAGAAATGTAAGGTCTGGACATTGGATAGGCAACCGGAGTTCTATAAATTCACTATATTGTTCAAGAACAAACGTCTTAAGATGTGGAGTAAGCCCAAGGTTAAGGTTACTCAACTTAGAACCACCAGCGTCCAAAAACTTAAGCTTCGGACATTCAACAGGCATTTGGAGTTCCACAAAGTCATTACATCCATTAAGATGTAATGTTTCAAGATGTGGAGTCAGGCCAAGGTTAAGGTTACTCACCTTAGAACCACTAATGTAGAGAAACTTTAGCTCAGGGCATTCAATGGGCATTTGTAGTTCTACAAAGTCACAACATTCTCCAAGATGTAACTCCTGAAGATGTAAAGTCAACTCAAGGTTAAGAATACTCAACTTGGAACCACCGAGGTAAAGGAACCTGAGATTTGGACATTTCACTGGCATTCGGAGCTCTACCAAGTCTTTACATCCATTAAGATTTAAGGTCTCGAGCATTGGAGTGTGCCCAAGGTTAAGGTTACTCACCTTAGAACCACTAAGGTTGAGGTACTTTAGCTCAGGGCATTCAACGGGCACATGTAGTTCTTCAAAGTCACAACATTCTTCAAGATGTAACTCCTGAAGATGTAAAGTCAGCCCAAGGTTAAACGTACTCAACTTCGAACCACCGAGGTAAAGGAATTTAAGCTTCGGACATTCAACAGGCATCATGAGTTCAAAGAAATCACCACATCCTCTAAGATTTAATGTCTCTAGGTGCGGAATCAACCCAACGTTAAGATTATGAACCTTTGAGCCTCTAAGGTCGAGATAGTTGAGCATTGGACATATAACGGGCATCTGGAGTTCCTCAAAGTTTTTACAGCCATTAAGATCTAACATCTCCAGATATGGAATCAGCCCAAGATTAAGGTTACTTACCTTAGAATAACTGAGGTTAAGGACTTTGAGATTTGGACATTCGACGGGCACCTCAAGCTCTACAAAGTCGCTACACTGTACAAGAGCAAGCGTCTCGATATGTGGAGTAAGCCCAAGGTTAAGGTTACTCAACCTAGTACCACCAGTGCCCAAAAATTTAAGCTTTAGACATTCAACAGGCATGTAGAGTTCCACAAAGTCTTTACATCCATTAAGATGTAACGTCTCAAGATGTGGAGTCAGCCCAAGGTTAAGGTTTCTCACCTTAGAGCTACTGAGGTTGAGAAATCTAAGCTTTGAACATTGGATGGGAACCCGGAGTTCTACAAATTCACTACATTGTTCAAGAACAAGCGTGTGAAGATGTGGAGTAAGCCGGAGGTTAAGGTTACTCAACTTAGAACCACCAGCGCCCAAAAACTCGAGCTTTGGACATTCAACAGGTATATGGAGTTCCACAAAGTCTTTACATCCATTAAGATGTAACGTCTCAAGATGTGGAGTCAGCCCAAGGTTAAGGTTACTCACCTTAGAACCACTAATGTTGAGGAATTTGAGCTCCGGGCATTCAACGGGCATTTGTAGTTCAACAAAGTCACTACATTCTTCAAGATCCAACTCCTGAAGATGTAAAGTCAGCCCAAGATTAAACATACTCAACTTGGATCCCCCAAGGTAAAGGAACTTGAGATTTGGACATTTCACCGGCATTTGGAGCTCTACAAAGTCTTTACATCCCATAAGATCTAACGTCTCGAGCTTTGGAGTCAGCCCAAGGTTAAGGTTACTCACCGTAGAACCTCTAATGTTGAGGAATTTGAGCTCCGGGCATTCAACGGGCATTTGTAGTTCAACAAAGTCACTACATTCTTCAAGATCTAACTCCTGAAGATGTAAAGTCAACCCAAGATTAAACATACTCAACTTGGATCCCCCAAGGTAAAGGAACTTGAGATTCGGACATTTCACCGGCATTTGGAGCTCTACAAAGTCTTTACATCCACTAAGATCTAACGTCTCGAGCTTTGGAGTCAGCCCTAGGTTAAGGTTATTCACCTTAGAACCACTAATGTTGAGGAATTTGAGCTCCAGGCATTCAACGGGCATTTGTACTTCAACAAAGTCCCTACATTCTTTAAGATCTAACTCCAGAAGATGTAATGTCAGCCCAAGGTTAAACATATTCAACTTGGATCCCCCAAGGTAAAGGAACTTGAGATTTGGACATTTCACCAGCATTTGGAGCTCTACAAAGTGTTTACATCCATTAAGAACTATCGTCTCGAGCTTTGGAGTGTGCCCAAGCTTAAGGTTACTCACCTTAGAACCACTAAGGTTGAGGTACTTTAGCTCAGGGCATTCAACGGGCACGTGTAGTTCTTCAAAGTCACAACATTCTTCAAGATGTAACTCCTGAAGATGTAAAGTCAGCCCAAGGTTAAACGTACTCAACTTCGAACCACCGAGGTAAAGGAATTTAAGCTTCGGACATTCAACGGGCATCATGAGTTTAAAGAAATCACCACATCCTCTGAGATTTAATCCCTCTAGGTGCGGAATCAACCCAACGTTAAGATTTTGAACCTTGGAGCCACTAAGGTCAAGGAATTTGAGGTTTGGACACTCAACCAGCGTTTGGAGTTCTACAAAGTCGCTACACTGTCCAAGAGCAAGCGTCTCAAGATGTGGAGTAAGCCCAAGGTTAAAGTTACTCAACCTACTACCACCAGCGCCAAAAAACTTGAGCTTCAGACATTCAACAGGCATATGGAGTTCCACAAAGTCTTTACATCCATTAAGTTGTAACGTCTCAAGATGTGGAGTCAGCCCAAGGTTAAGGTTACTCACCTTAGAGCCACTGAGGTTGAGAAATGTAAGCTTTGGACATTGGATGGGCACCTGGAGTTCTACAAATTCACTACATTGATCAAGAACAAGCTTATCGAGATTTGGACTAAGCCCAAGGTTAAGGTTACTCAACTTGGATCCACCGGCGCTCAAAAACTTGAGCTTCAGACATTCAACAGGCATTTGGAGTTCCACAAAATCTTTACATCCATTAAGATATAACGTCTCAAGATGTGGAGTCAACCCTAGGTTAAGGTTACTCACCTTAGAGCCAATGAGGTTTAGAAATATAAGATTTGGACATTGGATGGGGACCTGGAGTTCTACAAATTCACAACATTGATCAAGAACAAGCTTTTCGAGATTTGGAGTAAGCTCAAGGTTATGGTTACTCAACTTGGAACCACTGGCGCTCAAAAAATTGAGCTTCAAACATTCAACAGGCATATGGAGTTCCACAAAGTCTTTACATCCATTAAGATGTAACGTCTCAAGATGTGGAGTCAGCCCAAGGTTAAGGTTACTCACCTTAGAACCACTAATATTGAGGAATTTGAGCTCCGGGCATTCAACGGGCATTTGTAGTTCAACAAAGTCACTACATTCTTCAAGATCTAACTCCTGAAGATGTAAAGTCAGCCCAAGGTTAAGGTTACTCAACTTAGAACCACCAGCACTCAAAAACTTGATCTTCGGACATTCAACAGGCATATGGAGTTCCACAAAGTCTTTACATCCATTAAGATGTAACGTCTCAAGATGTGGAGTCAGCCCAAGGTTAAGGTTATTCACCTTAGAACCACTAATGTTGAGGAATTCGAGCTCCGGGCATTCAACGGGCATTTGTAGTTCAACAAAGTCACTACATTCTTCAAGATCTAACTCCTGAAGATGTAAAGTCAGCCCAAGGTTAAACATACTCAACTTGGATCCCCCAAGGTAAAGGAACTTGAGATTTGGACATTTCACCGGCATTTCGAGCTCTACAAAGTCTTTACATCCATTAAGATTTAACGACTCGATCTTTGGAGTCTGCCCAAGGTTAAGGTTACTCACCTTAGAACCACTAAGGTCGAGGTACTTTAGCTCAGGGCATTCAACGGGCATGTGTAGTTCTACAAATTCACTACATTGTTCAAGAACAAGCATC
This sequence comes from Helianthus tuberosus, assembly GCA_030545235.1. Taxonomy (NCBI): domain Eukaryota; kingdom Viridiplantae; phylum Streptophyta; class Magnoliopsida; order Asterales; family Asteraceae; genus Helianthus; species Helianthus tuberosus. Next base: position 19,081 of record JARYGA010033021.1, on the reverse strand, counting down.
TCGAGATTTGGAGTAAGCCCAAGGTTAAGGTTATTCAACTTGGAACCACCAGCGCTCAAAAACTTGAGCTTTAGACATTCAACAGGCATTTGGAGTTCCACAAAATCTTTACATCCATTAAGCTGTAATGTCTCAAGTTGTGGAGTCAGCCCAAGGTTAAGGTTATTCACCTTAGAACCACTAATGTTGAGGAATTCGAGCTCCGGGCATTCAACGGGCATTTGTAGTTCAACAAAGTCACTACATTCTTCAAGATCTAACTCCTGAAGATGTAAAGTCTGCCCAAGGTTAAACATACTCAACTTGGATCCCCCAAGATAAAGGAACTTGAGATTTGGACATTTTACCAGCATTTGGAGCTCTACAAAGTCTTTACATCCATTAAGATCTAACGTCTCGAGCTTTGGAGTGTGCCCAAGGTTAAGGGTACTCACCTTAGAACAACTAAGGTTGAGGTCCTTTAGCTCAAGGCATTCAACGGGCATCATGAGTTCAAAGAAATCATCACATCCTCTGAGATTTAATGTCTCTAGCTGTGCAATCAACCCAACGTTAAGATTATGAACCTTTGAGCCACTAAGGTCAAGGAATTTGAGGTTTGGACACTCAACCAGCGTTCGGAGTTCTACAAAGTCGCTACATTGTCCAAGAGCAAGCGTCTCAAGATGTGGAGTAAGCCCAAGGTTAAGGTTACTCAACCTAGTACCACCAGCGCCAAAAAACTTGAGCTTTAGACATTCAACAGGCATATGGAGTTCCACAAAGTCTTTACATCAATTAAGATGTAACGTCTCAAGATGTGGAGTCAGCCCAAGGTTAAGGTTACTCACCTTAGAGCCACTAAGGTTGACAAATGTAAGCTTTGGACATTGGATGGGCACCTGGAGTTCTACAAATTCACAACATTGTTCAAGTACAAGCGTCTCGAGATTTGGAGTAAGCCCAAGGTTAAGGTTACTCAACTTGGAACCACCGGCGCTCAAAAACTTGAGCTTCAAACATTCAACAGGCATTTGGAGTTCCACAAAATCTTTACATCCATTAAGATGTAACGTCTCAAGATGTGGAGTCAGCCCTAGGTTAAGGTTACTCACCTTAGAGCCAATGAGGTTTAGAAATATAAGATTTGGACATTGGATGGGGACCTGGAGTTCTACAAATTCATTACATTGTTCAAGAACAAGCGTCTCGAGATGTGGGGTAAGCCCAAGGTTAAGGTTACTCAACTTGGAACCACCGAGATCGAGGAATTTGAGCTCAGGACATTTGACAAACATCTGGAGTTCTACAAAGGTTGTACATCCATGCAGGTTTAGTGTCTTGAGATGTGGGCATTCATACATGTTGAGTTCTACAAAGTCCATACATTCTTCAAGATGTAATTCTTCGATATTTGGAGTCATCCCATGGTCAAAGGTTCTCAACTTAGAACCACTAAGGTTAAGAAATTTGAGCTTATTAAGAACCTGTCATAAGAAGAAATAAAAAAAGGTAAATATTAATGTAATAACATAACATAGCATGATTAGGTATCATTTAGAAACAAACCAATCAACCATTATTGATGACGGGGGTAGCCCAAGATTGAATAAAATGGCTAATTGCGTAAATGCTTAAAGGGTTAAAGGGTTCAAGGCTTAAAAAGCTGTGAGGAAGGGAAAAGCAACACGGAAACAGTAGCCAGTCACATCCAGGGATTGCTTCACCAACCCACAGCCGCAAAAGCAATGCAGGTCTGCAGGAATGCACGCTATTATCCGGGGGACAAAAGGCTTCAACCCCCGAAAGGGTAAGCCCCTCACTGCAAGAAGGATCACTAGTCAAATGAATTCTACTTCGGGAAATGTCTTCTCCTATAAATTGACACTTCATTTACTTCAAGAGACATCTCCTGGCCAGCTCTGATTCTCTAATCTCTGGTCATTCACATTGAGTACTTGCTTACATGCGAGTCACTCCTTTTCACATACACCACACACATTCTATTTGCTCCCACATCCTAATCTGGATACAATTTAGAGAAGGATCTCCAGCAAATAACAAAAACCAACTAGTGAACCTCCTTCCGCATTTTGCAAACGTGGGGGGACCCCACGACCTGCGTTAGGCAAAGTTGAACCCTTCAACTCTTTTGCCTAACCAGCCCAGCTACTACCGTTGGTCTTGTATTTGTTGCATCAACAAGTTGGCGCCCACCGTGGGGCTATGCCGCTATTTCTTCTCAAAAAGACCTAGTAGTGTAGCTCTCTTCACATAAAATCACCATGTCTGAAAGTGGATCCCCGGAAGAAGTAAATCAGATCCCAAACGCTTCTACTCCGGGTAGTAGCCAAGCTCACGTGGCTATACCAACTTCTTTCTCAACTCCGGGGAGCACACCCGAGTTCCTCACCTTCAACACACCAACCCCGTCCAGATCCGGGGTTCCATCTCCCAATGTCGGTGTCTCTGACGCCCCAGCACGTGTTGAACTCACCCCTGAAGGGGTTGCCAACAACTTCCTTGAGTTGAGGTCCCTTCTCAACCAACACGTGAGTAGAGAAAGAGAAAAAGGAGTGAGGATTCGTTTAGACTATGATGAACCTGAACCAACGTTGTCTCCCGGACCACCCCCCCTCCTTTTACGACAAGAAGTGAGGCTGGTCCCAGTAATCCTTCAAACCCTCACCCTTATCTGTCCACTATGACAAATCCTACGGTGCATCCTATCTTCTCTTCCCAACCAATTACTAGTGGTGCTCCTTTGGGACATGAGCTAACCCTTGACCAGCTCCTACAGTCCCCAGTAACAAGCTATCCAGCATCTATAACAACCACATGGGAGCAAGCTCTGTCCGTGCTCCCTTTAGCACGAAGTGCTGTTATGAGCGCTCCCCTCGGAATAAACTGCTCAGTTGGCCCAGGAAGCCTTCAAGGCTTCAACCTCATGCCCAATATGATGACCCAGATGATGGCCAACTTCCCGTGGCAACACTTCATTATTCAAGTGCTAGCCACCCAGGGAAATGACGGCAATGGCAACAATATGGATACAAGGGCTGAAGAAGACTTGGCTAAACCATACAAGCCCAGTAACCTTTCGTGCTTTTCAAGGCAGATAGCCGATTATGATTTCCAATCAAAGATTAAGATGCCGTCCCACATCAGGACGTATGATGGGACCGAAGATCCTGAGGACCATCTTCAGATCTTCACCGGTGCAGCCCGGATAGAGAAATGGTCAAACGCTGAATGTTGTCTAATGTTCATGCAAACTCTTGTTGGATCCGCCAGGATCTGGTTCAACGACTTACCTGCTCAAAGCGTTCGAAGCTTTGACGACCTTAGCAAGGGTTTTCTGGCCAATTTCTCCCAACAAAGGCGATATGTCAAGGACGCAACGGTGATTTTCCAAATAAAACAACGTGATGATGAAAGTCTTCGTGCGTTCATTGAAAGATACAAGAAGGAAGGTCTGACTTATGTAGGGGCAGACGAGAAAATGAGAGTGGCCGGTTTCATGAACGCCATCACCTCTAAATATCTCACAAGAGATTTCAACAAATCCCTGCCCAAGACCCTGGAAGAGGCTCTCGAAAGGGCTGAAGCTCACATCCGGGGAGAGGAGGCAGTAGACATTAAAGAACAAAGAAAAAGAGGATCCGGCTAGCGAAGCAATAGCCCAGCTAGAAAAAGGGGGAACTTCAACTCCTATGACAGGCGGTCAAAGGGTTCAGACCCTCGAAGGTCTGAAGGTCGGAACCCTTCAAGCAGGGAAAAAGGCATAAGTTTCACACCCCTCACAAAGACCCCTCAAGAAATCCTTGCAACAGAAGAAGTTAAACAAAACTTTCGGCCTCCTAGGCCTCTCCCCAAGAGCAGGAAGAACGAGAACTCCACCCAATACTGCGAGTTTCACAAAGAAAAAGGTCACCACACCAATGATTGCTTCCAACTCAAGAAAAGAATAGAAGAGGCTGTTAAGTCCGGAGAACTCGCTCATTTGGTAAAGGGAGTCCGGGACAAAATGGCTGAAGGAAAGGGTAAGGAAGTCAATATGGTGGATTTCGATGGAAGGGTTCCTCATAAAAGACAGCGGTTGGAAGCTTGGGAGCTTCAGTGTGTTTGCTTCCCCCCAACGGAGAAAGACCCTCTCTCTAACCCTCTTGTGGTAGAAGCTACCGTGGGAACATTGCAAACATATAGGGCATACATAGACACGGGGGCAGCCACTGAAATCATGTTCGAAAAATTCTTCAACCGTTTGAGCAATGAAGAACGTTCAAGGCTTCAACCCTCTGGAACCTCTATAAAAGGTATCGCCGACATACCCCTCAAGCCTTTAGGGCAACTGAGACTTAATGTTCGTTTCAGAGAAGGTTTAAAAGAAAGAAGCCAACCACTCACCTTTGTGGTTATCAACATCCCCTCAAGCTATGACGTGATCATTGGAAGACCAGGACAGTGTGCATTTTACATGGCCGTGTCTGTTGGCCATGGCACAGTCAAATTTCCTACCGAGAGGGGCATAGCAATCCTTCAACCCTCTCAGGAAGCCTACATGGTTGAAGGTGAAAGCTCAAACAGTGAAGAAGACAGGCAAAGGTTGGTCATAAACCCTAAGTACCCTGAACAAAGAATAAGGGTCAATCCAAACCTTTCTCAAGAGACCCTTTCATACCTTGAAAAATTGCTAACACATTACAGCGATGTATTCGCTTGGTGTCCAGAGGATATGACCGGGATCCCTCGGGACATTGCCGAGCATGAGTTGAGAATACCACCGGATGTCAAGCCTGTGGTCCAAAAGAAAAGAAGCCTGGCACCCGAGAGAAGTCTGGCAGCCTGCCAGGAGGTTGAAAAGCTTGTGTCGGCCGGTATTCTCCGAGAAGTCAAGTACCAATCATGGGTTGCAAACCCGGTTATGGTCAAGAAACCAGACAACTCTTGGAGGATGTGCATAGACTTTAAGGATCTTAACAAAGCTTGTCCTAAGGATTGCTATCCACTACCGGAAATTGATCTCAAGGTTGACTCCCTCACAGGTTACTCGTTCAAATGCTTTCTTGATGCATACAAAGGTTATCACCAAATCCTCATGAAGAAAGAGGATGAGGAAAAGACAGCCTTTCACACGGACAAAGGGATCTTTTGTTATCAAAAGATGCCTTTCGGCCTCAAAAATGCCGGAGCAACCTATCAACGGCTCGTTGACAAAGCCTTCGAAAGCCAAATTGGCAAAAACATGGAGGCATATGTCGATGACTTGGTTATTAAAAGCAAGACGGAATATCAAATGCTCGATGATATTCAAGAAACTTTCAAGAACCTCAGAAAGGTTAACATGAAGCTTAATCCGGAAAAATGTTCATTTGGATTCGAGGAGGGGAAATTCTTGGGTCACATTGTTGGAAAACAAAGCATCAAAGCCAACCCTAACAAAGTGAAAGCCGTCCTTGAAACCAAGCCACCAAAGACCAAGAAGGAGGTTGAAAGCTTGAACGGGAAGCTTGCAGCCTTGAAGCGTTTTACCTCAAAGTTGGCCGAAAGATCTCTGCCCTTCTACAAAACGCTCAAGAATTGCTCAGATAAGAAGGATTTCAAATGGACTGAAGAAGCTGAAGAAGCTTTCAACCAGATGAAGCAACATCCAGCTTCCCTACCAGACATCGCGGCACCGAAACCGGGGAGTTAATATCGGTGTACCTCTCAATCACGGACGAGGCCATCAGTGCAGTCCTCACCATTGAGTGAGACAAGGCCCAGGTACCCGTTTATTTTTTCAGCAAAACTTTAAAATTAGCTGAAACGAAATATCCTCCCCTTGAAAAACTTGCCCTAGCCCTAGTTCAAACAGCTAGGAGGCTTCGAAGGTACTTCCAAGCATACCCCATACAAGTAGTCACCGACCAACCTATTAAGAGTGTGCTTGAAAAACCTAAAAACTCGGGGCGATTAGCCAAATGGGCCATAGAACTGGGTGAACATAACATCACCTATGTCCCAAGAAAAGCTATCAAGGCCCAAGTCTTGGCTGATTTCATTGTGGAAGTCCCAAACCAAACAGCCACTGAAACACTACCACCACTGAACCTTCCAACCCTGAAGCCTGGAAGCTTTTTACCGACGGGGCTTCAAGCGTTGAAGGGTCAGGGGCTGGGTTAATTTTGATCAACCCAAAAGGTTTGGAATTCACATATGCTCTCCGTTTTGATTTTCAGACCACCAATAACGAGGCTGAATACGAAGCACTAATAGCCAGCCTAAGGCTGGCCAAAGAAATGAAGGTTGAAAAGCTTGAAGTGTTCATGGATTCGTTGCTGGTCTCAAGCCAAGTGAATGACAGCTACATAGCTAAAGAGCCCAACATGAAAAAATACAGAGAAAAATCCAAGGAACTGATGAGTACCTTCCAAGCGTGTAACATCAAACAGATCCCCAGATCTCAAAACAAAAAGGCCGATGCCCTAAGTAAGCTTGCATCTCTCACTTTCGCCCACCTCACCAAGAAGGTACTGGTAGAAGTGTTGAAGGCCCCATCCATTAATGAATTGGAGGTTCAAGACGTGGTTACCGAAGAAAATCCAAACTGGATGACTCCCATAAAAAAGTTCCTCAAAAATGGTGAATTACCCAATGATCAAGTGGAAGCTAAAAGGTTTGAAATCAAGGCAAGGCAATACACACTACAAGGAGAAACCCTTTACAAAAAGGGTTACCTTGCTCCCTTGCTAAGATGTGTCGGTCCCGAGCAAAGTAAGTATTTGATCAAGGAAATTCATGAAGGTGTATGCGGAGCTCACTTTGGAGCTAGGTCGGTAGTTGCAAAGATCATGAACCTCGGATATTTCTGGCCTTCAATGCATCGCGATACAGCCGAAGAATTGAAGAAATGTGATGCTTGCCAGATCCATGCACCGATCCCAAAAAGTCCCAAGCATGATTTAGTCCCGATAACCTCGGCATAGCCATTCCACAAATGGGGAATGGACATTGTTGGTCCATTTCCCCCAAGCAAAGGAGGGGTAAAATTCTTACTGGTGGCGGTAGATTATTTCACCAAGTGGCCCGAGGTCAAACCACTTGCTAAGATCACAGGAAAGCAAGTCATTGACTTGGTCTGGGAGAACATCATTTGCCGTTATGGATTGCCGGGAGTACTTGTCACCGACAACGGAAGGCAATTTGCTGAGAAGCCTTTCAGCGTTTGGTGCAAAGAATACAAAATCGATCAGGTTTTTAGCTCAGTGGCTTACCCGCAATCAAACGGTCAGGTTGAAAGAACAAATAGAAGCATAGTAGAAGGCATCAAGACAAGATTGGGAAGATACGAAAGCAACTGGCTTGAAGAATTGCCTAGTGTCCTATGGGCAATTAGAACAACCGAAAAAACAAGCCATAAGAAAACACCTTATAGCCTGGTATTCGGATCCGAAGTTGTGATCCCCGCTGAGATAGGAGTTGTAACCCAAAGAATTGTCAACATGGATCCCGAAACAAACAAAAAAGAGACCATGTTGAATTTACAACTCCTAGAGGAAGCAAGAGATCAAGCCGCAATTCAAGAGGCAAAATACAAGCAACAAATGGAGGCTTACTACAACAAAAAAGTTAAGAACGAACGTTTCAAGCCAGGGGACCTGGTCCTCAGAAACAACGAAGCCAGCAAGAAAGAAAATCAAGGAAAGCTTGGCCCAAAATGGGAGGGTCCATACACCATCCTTGAAGCACACAAGTGTAGGATCGGATTCCGACCTAAACGAGTCGTTTGGAAGAGTTCTAGTCCATTTCAGAGGCGGAAACTAAGAAACGGACAATGAAACAGCTTGTTTCACACTTTAATCTTCTTGTATATTAATTTGACAACCTTTACATTCAGAAGAATCACCGGCAGCACCTCGGTATCACTTGGCAAAAACTGTTACAAATGACAAGTCAAGAACCCTATTTATAGAACTCATGATTTCGCTTGAACCTCCTTCAAGCGAGACCTTTGAAGCGAGACCTTTGAAGCGTTGACTTTGAAATTTATCTTGAAGCGAAATCTTCAATAACGTGCAATCTGATTTCAAATCCATGTATTCACTTTTGTCATTTTGTGTGGATGATGCAAAGATGAGGTCATTAGTGTGATGTCATCATCAAGGATGATGACATCATGCCTTGATTAGATCCGCACCGAACCCGCACCGAACCCGAGACTCGATACAAGACGAAGACGACAGATGTGTGCACCAACAGACTCCCCCTCAGATGTTGACGAGTCTTAAGTGTCGAGTCTTTGCAATCTTCAGTCTTTATCAGTCTTTGAGCTTTCTACAGGATCTCTACCTGTCTCTATTCTATCTCCAATTCTCTCTCTCTCTAACAGACTCCCCCTCAAAACATGCTGGGATCGTAGTCTGGCTTTTACAGAATTTCAGAATCCTCAGGTATCGGAACCTGGCACTTTATTTGCTATCCTGCACATCCTCTACCCAAAAATAAGATTCAAAAATATTTAACAATTTATCAAATTTCATACACCAACATTGATCCTTCTCCAATCAAACATTAACAATGATCATTTAACAAAATTTTTATCTTTGAAAAACTTTTCAATCAAATTCTCCCAAACCTGTTCGTCATGTTCAGCACTCGGAATTTTGAAAATCAGCTTTTCAACATCAGTTGTCTAAAATCTTTTTGAATTTTTTCAAAGTTTTATGCTAAAACACACCGAAAATCTTTTTGAATTTTGAAATAACAGAAATAAAATGCAGTAAAGAACTATTTACAAACAATATTTTTATGAGTTCGTGCAAGAGGATCATATCAGTTTCTGAGACAGATCACCAACACCGTTAAGCTTTAAACATTTTAAGTTCTAAACAATTTACCTAGATTGCCAGTATACTTGTCCACTTAAATTTTCACACAAAGTTCAACTGATCCGAGATACGATATTAATATTTTAAGAGACTTAAACTTATCTGTGTGTCCCACTACTTGAATATACTCCCGTATCCAGATCCCAATATTCAGTCTTACAGGTGAGTATACCACAGATGATATCTGTCAGGGGAATAAATTATGCAACCGTGATAGCTCAGGTCAGAACTTCCGTTCAGCAGAGAGCCTAGTTGACTTTTAGGTGTGTCCCCTTTAGAGGATCTTTTGAATTACAACAGCCATGATTAGCATTTTTCAATGTTTCATCATTTTTTAGCTGAGGGTGAGCTTATATTTCAAGCAAATGTAAAGTATTCTCCGGGGACTAGGCCATTGCTTCCGCAAAATCAGAAGTCCCGGGATAATACCCCAGATATCACTGAGCATAAAGACCTAGTATCTCAGAATAAGGGACCTTTCAAACAAGATTTCAGGGGTTACCTATATATCCAAGTTTGTGTTAACCCACAAAACAAGCAAGTTTGAAATTTAGGTTTATATCTCGTCACAATCTACTAAATGTGCAAAAACCTACTGACATATCCGCAGTAAGATTGTTTATCACATTTTTACTTTACATATCTTTAGCATGTTGTGATAGTCCACTGATGTACTATCATTTCCTCTATTCACAACGAAACTCATATTTTGAATTTTATCATGTTTTTGTCTTTTTCAAATTTTCTAATGTTTTTGAATAGGCCTGGTCTATTCGCACACGCGCTTGGTCTATTTGCACACTCAAAGCGCCCCGCTATGGCCAAAGCGGGGCGCTTTGGTGTAAAGTCAACCGACAAGGACTGACGCGGTCAGACCTTGTCTGTTGCTTTACATCAAAGCGCCCCGCTATGGCCAAAGAGGGGCGCTTTGGTTTTTTTTTTTTTTCAAAGCGCCCCGCTTTGGCCTAAGCTCGGCGCTTTGGTTTTTTTTTTTTTTTTTTTTTTTTTTTTTACATTTTGGGCGTATTTTTGACTGGTGACTGGTCTACGTTTAAGTTCAAATTTTACATTTTTTTTACATAATGCCTTAATGCCCCCACCATGGGGCATTATTCGACACGTGTCGGTCCAGTCAGATGATGCTCACAAGTGATTGGCCGGTCAAGTATGTGCCTCTTGTATGAGAGAGTACACTCCTTCATTGGAGAAATAATCAAATTCATAGTCCAATCGATGAAAATGTTCTAGAAAGCATGAGAGGATGGGTCTTGGAATTTAATAAAAAATACGTCATGTATATGATTTCAAGGAAAAGCCTTGGAACTTGTTTTTTTTTACATTTACTATATTTTAAATGTGGTTTTAGTTTAAAATATCTAAGAGGGTTTTCTTTTTCACTGTGGTGGGTTTCTTTTTGATGATGTCCCTTAATAAGTCAAACCTGTAACATCAAAACCAGCATGCACGGTTCATATCAGCTCTGTATAATCATCTTTTTCACTGTGGTGGGTTTCTTTTTGATCTGTATTCAACTATTCACAAACAGGAGCGAAAGTCCTTGCTCATGATGATGAAAATAGGTGGCTATACAACATAAGATAATATATTTCTAACTAATAAAATAAACTAATTATAATTTTAACCTTGCATTACAATTTAACATTTTAGAGTTACCATTTGAAAAAAAAAAAAAACTAAATCAATTCATGTTTGGTTCACATTAGATTCAATACCGAATGTATATGCGTTACATCACGTTAAAAATCGAATGTCACCGACACGACCCAATCAGATTCAATACGCACTTGTACGACCCAAAATGACAATATACATCATAATACTACAATTAATGAAAAAATACGTCATGTACATGTACGGTAGGCGGCTGATACACATGACACTACTCATAGGAGTACTTGTGCTTTCAAACCAAAATGATACGATATAATGGAATACGACATCACACGTAACCGATTTGATCCGGAACTTGCAGTATAGTCCATATATATTAAAAAATGATGTATAATGGAAAAAAACGTAAAATTTAGACTATTATCGACGCGTTTGTGAATTAAAAACAATTTTAAAAAATTTAAAAAAGGCCCTAAGCGCTGCGCTTTGACCTAAGAGGGGCGTTTTGCCCCCAAAAAAAAAAAAAAAAAAAAAAAAAAAAACCAAAGCGCCGCTCTATGGCCAAAGCGCGGCGCTTTGATGTAAAGTCAACCGACAAAGCCTGACAGACTCAGTTCTGGTCGGTTGACTTTACCCCAAAGCGCCCCGCTTTGGCCATAGCGCGGCGCTTTGGGGTGTGAAAATAATTTTCTCCGTGTGTAAATAGCATGACCCTTTGAATATCCTAAAAGAAACGAACACCTTGAAGCGAAAACTTTGAAGCGAAATCGTTCAAGCAACAGTTTCTGAAGCGAAATCGTTCAAGCAACAGTTTCTGAAGCGAAATCGTTGAAGCACCAGTTTCTGAAACGAAGTTGTTGAAGCGATGGCCCTGAAGCGAAATAGAATACTGTTTGAAGCGAAATCTAGGTGTCTTTTGAAATTTCAAGCGAAATCCACTACTGAAATCTGATCCGTTCAAGCGAAATCCATTCGGAGGTCAATTTTAATCACTTTTAGGTCAAATTTGGCTGTGAAACTTTCAAGGGTTTGTTATCTTGTACTTTTAAACAATCTGTGAGAATTTGAGATGATTTAGACCGTGAAAAGTTTCTGAACTGTTAAAAGAAGGTGTAGAAGTAAGAGATTTTGATGAATTTCGGCTGAATTCCTGTAGAACTCCTCAACTGGCTCTGATACCAATTGTAGGATCGGATTCCGACCTAAACGAGTCGTTTGGAAGAGTTCTAGTCCATTTCAGAGGCGGAAACTAAGAAACGGACAATGAAACAGCTTGTTTCACACTTTAATCTTCTTGTATATTAATTTGACAACCTTTACATTCAGAAGAATCACCGGCAGCGCCTCGGTATCACTTGGCAAAAACTGTTACAAATGACAAGTCAAGAACCCTATTTATAGAACTCATGATTTCGCTTGAACCTCCTTCAAGCGAGACCTTTGAAGCGAGACCTTTGAAGCGTTGACTTTGAAATTTATCTTGAAGCGAAATCTTCAATAACGTGCAATCTGATTTCAAATCCATGTATTCACTTTTGTCATTTTGTGTGGATGATGCAAAGATGAGGTCATTAGTGTGATGTCATCATCAAGGATGATGACATCATGCCTTGATTAGATCCGCAGCGAACCCGCACCGAACCCGAGACTCGATACAAGACGAAGACGACAGATGTGTGCACCAACAACAAGGGTGGATCCTACAAGTTGGCAGATTCAGAAGGCAAAAGGCTTCCAAGGCATTGGAACGGCAAAACCCTAAAAAGGTTCCATGTTTAAAAAAGTTTGGTTTGTAGCAAAATGTATTTTGAACAACACTATGAATACCTTTTGTAAAAAGCAAGTATTGCTTGAATGAATGAAGTTGTTTTATCAAACTTGTCTTTCTATCCTAAGACCAGGTTGAGAACCTAGCAAAAAACTCCATGGCAAGGGCCATGTAAGGGGATGAGCTCCCAGGCCACATCGCTCAATAGGTTCAAGGGTTAAAAAGAACCTATATAAGGGGTGAGTTCCTAAATCAATACAACTCCATGAGACTTGTTAAGAAAACATAAAATTGTCTCATAGACGGGTGTGAACAGCCCACACCAAATGTTCCATAAGCCTTAAAAATATAATCCGCAAACAGGCTTGAAAAAGTCAAGTGAAAACCAAAGAAATAATAAAAAGGATAGGTGCTATCTCTTCTTGTTAAAAATGCCAAGGCTAAGTGTCTGCAGCACTAAACCCTTTTAGGTATAAAAAACATAAGGGCAGCACAAACCCGACAAAGACAAAGTTACAAAAGAACAAAGCAAATCTAAAAGAACAAAGTCACTTGGACAAAAATCACAAAGATACAAACCAAGTCAGGGCACAAGACCAAGAAGCCTTCAAGGCTTCAAGCCACCCGAGTAACAACTCGAAACCCTAAAGGCTTCAACCTATTAACAAACAGCCAAAAGGCTTGGAATGTTAAAGCCAAACAGACTACCTTAACAAAAGCAGGCACAAGTCTGAAAACATAACATAAAGTAGAAAGTTAAAACATCGTACCATGTCAAAGAAAGTCCTAAAAGACTTCCAAACATAAGTTAAGGCAAGTCCTAGTAACTTGCAAGTCTAATCATTGTCCAAACGGCCATACAGGCCTTCAACATAACCAAAAGGAACCTTAAGGGTCCCTGAAAACCTAATATTGTTTAAGGGTTACAAACCATGAATTGTTTTAACAAAGTGCTAAGAAAGCTACGAATTTCAGGCATCAACAGAAGGCTTAGTAGCCCCAGAAATGCTACCCTTGGCCTTCTTAGTCTTCTTAACCTTCTTAGCCTTCGGACCTTGATCATCAACAGCTGAAACTTCCAAGCTAGCATCCTTCGGAGCATCGGCCTCCCCAGGAAAAGTATCCTCACTATCCCCCGAAAAGGAACGTTTCCTCGAAGGGGAGCCAAGTAGTTCAGCACATAACTTTTCATTCAAACCATCCGGCTTCAGTTCCTGTAAAGCAGAGAGAGGCTTACCATAACAAGAGGCAACTTGACTTACATACGGGTAGGATAACCTCTCCATTTGCTCCACGGAACTCTTAAAGACGTCAGAAGCTTCGGGACGGTACAGAGGAGATTTCTCCAAAGGGTTGCCAGACTCGTGAAGCTTATAACCCGCAATAAGGCCTTGGTGTTTTCCCAGATTGAGCAGCTTAGTGTAGACATCACCAAGAGCGGAGTTAAATTCCTTAGAATGCAAGAGATAGGTAACCACCTGATGAAAACCATGTTCAATGAGCCATTGGTTATCCCCGGTAGTTTGGGCAACCAAAGCTTTCAAACCATCCTTCTCCTTATCAAAGGGTTTCTTTTGCACAGCCAAGGTCTCCCGGTCAACCTTCAGTTTCAATAAGTTAGCTTCAAAGCTTTTCCTAAGATCACCCATCTCAATATCGTGCCTCTTAGTTAACTCCTCAATCTTCTTGTTCCAAGCCAACTCCTTCTCAGAAAAGCTCTCAATTTCCTTCTTCATGGCAGCAATGGAAGCCTTCATTTTCTCCTTCTTCTTGGAAGTCTCTTCTTATTCCCGCATCCCTTTAGCAAAGCGAGTGACACCTTCAGCCAAAAGGGCAGAAAGGTTGCAGGAACTGAGCATCATCCTAGAGATAAGATGATCACCCTCCATCTCAGATATGGCATCTCGAACACCGGGAGGAGCAAAATGAGCCAAAGCTTCAGCACACACAGTAGGATCCTTAAAATTGTCACCAACCTTAACCCCCCAATTAGGCACATAAATGTCCTCCGAACCCTCGAAGCTTTCAACACTTTTGGCTGACGAGCCTTGAATAGCAGGAATGGCACCTTTCTTAACCAATTTCTTTTTCTTGCTTGAAACAATCAATTCCTTCTCCTTGCCTTTACCAACATCCACAGCTTGATCCTCCGATGCCTCAATATCATCACTAACGTCAATAGGCTCCGAGCCAGAGGGCTGATCAACAACCTTCAGATGGCGTTGAGAACGACGAGTAGAACCTTTGGACGCAGTAACCTTGGTAAAGCCTTTGACATTCGGAACATTGACATAACCAGAACCCTCAAACCTATAATCAGCACCCTTAACAACCGCATTCTCACCAGGGGTAGCAGCAGCATCATCAAAACCAACGTCAGAGGTATCATCACTCTTAATAAAATCCAAGGCAGACATAACTACAATACAAAATACAAAAGGATATAAGCAGACAAATAAAAAGAAATAAAAAGCAAGAAAGGAATAAAGGCATACCCTTCCCATCTCTAATAAGCACCGGGTCCCGGTTAGCATTTTCCCACAGTTTACTTATACCCAATAACACCAACAGATGCTCAGGGAAGGGACGAAGCCTCGAAGGGCACTCCCTAAGAATTTCTAAAAAACGGGTGTTTATCTCGGAATCAGAGGGCTCCGGCTCGTTCAGAACAGCATCCGGGTGTCTCCAAACAAGTTTGAAAGGAACAATTTCCTCCGACACCCAGAAAAACCGATCTTTTCAAACCCCAAGTGTAGAAACCATGGACGAAATCAAACAAGTATCAACTTGACTGGTTTCGAAGGTGAACCAATCACCATTTTTAGCAAGTCAGAAAAAACGACGGAATGCTAAAAGAGTGGGATCATACCCATAAGCCCGGCACAGAATTTCGAAATGCAAAACCCTAGCCATACCTAGGGGATGAACTTGACCGAAAGACACTCGATAATATTCCAATACATTCAACACAAAGTTTGAAAACGGATAACGGAGATTTGAGAACTCAAAATGACGACAATACAAGGCAATCATACCAGAAGGACAAGCATTGACAGATTTATCGCAAGCCGGTGCAACCGGTCTATACTTTGTCCCTATTCCCCATTCCACACAAAATAAATCGACTTCCTCTTGGGTCAGTCGAGAGAAGGATTTTGCCATATCCTTCCGAGCACCCATAACTATGAACAATTAAAGAGAGAATAAGAGAAATGGAACTGACCTGATTTTCGAATGAAAAGGGGGAAACTTGAGAGAAAAAAGGAAGGAAAGTGATGTTTATCCAAAGCAAATTGTGTAAATAAATGAGATATGAAAATATAAAATAACCTACAATAGGGGTAATAATGGCAAATAGTAACTGTCACCCTACGAACCGCCATACATCAATCACATCAACTGTCAGTTATTTAAAATTCAAATATTAACTGATCACAACCCTTCAAGCCTTCAAGCATCGAACCCTTGAAACTTTTAGGCAGTAAAACACGCATGTAAAAGTCAGACGTCTTTGAGCTCATCCCCCAAAAACCTCTGACTTGGGGGGCTGATGACGGGGGTAGCCCAAGATTGAATAAAATGGCTAATTGCGTAAATGCTTAAAGGGTTAAAGGGTTCAAGGCTTAAAAAGCTGTGAGGAAGGGAAAAGCAACACGGAAACAGTAGCCAGTCACATCCAGGGATTGCTTCACCAACCCACAGCCGCAAAAGCAATGCAGGTCTGCAGGAATGCACGCTATTATCCAGGGGACAAAAGGCTTCAACCCCCGAAAGGGTAAGCCCCTCACTGCAAGAAGGATCACTAGTCAAATGAATTCTACTTCGGGAAATGTCTTCTCCTATAAATTGACACTTCATTTACTTCAAGAGACATCTCCTGGCCAGCTCTGATTCTCTAATCTCTGGTCATTCACATTTAGTACTTGCTTACATGCGAGTCACTCCTTTTCACATACACCACACACATTCTATTTGCTCCCACATCCTAATCTGGATACAATTCAGAGAAGGATCTCCAGCAAATAACAAAAACCAACTAGTGAACCTCCTTCCACGTTTTGCAAACGTGGGGGGACCCCACGACCTGCGTTAGGCAAAGTTGAACCCTTCAACCCTTTTGCCTAACCAGCCCAGCTACTACCATTGGTCTTGTATTTGTTGCATCAACAATTATTCTACCTTTCCTTCCCCGTTTTCCCAGAGTTGAGAGATATTGCTGTCAGACATGTCAATGTTAACCAACTTATTTGCTTGAAATGTTTCAGGTAAACACCAATAAGGGTATCCAACCCATTCTAGAGATCTTAAAGTATTTGGTAAGTATGGGCAAAATTCATCAAATTTTTCTATCATACAATCACAATCCACATAAAGAAACCTTAGTTCCTTCATATTTCTAAGTCCTTTCATAATTGTATATGGATGGAGATTCGTATGTAGCAAATATATACTTCTTGTTGCTGCAGTGCCCTGTAAATAAAAAGCTAAAATGAGACTTTCGTCATAACAAATAAAAAAGTGTTGGTTTTCCACCTTATAAATGTATTTGAACCTTACCAATCCATTAGCCAATATTTTTTCAGTTTCCTCTGAAATCCATAAGTGACTATGTCTGTTAGGCTGATCAGGATTGGAACGATGAACTATATTTCTGCCCATTTCTTCTAAATGTTCATGCATGTACAAATTGCCATAATCGTTGGTAGTTATCAAAGATTTCTGCTCCATTACTCTTAAACCAATTTTAGCATTAAATCCACAGTTTTCAAGTATTTCAATTACGCATTTCTTTTTCATACCGTTTAGCAAGCATGCAATATCCAGGAATATTTCCTTCTGGTCATTCTCTAGACCATTATAGCTTAGTTCTAATTTCTCCAAAGTTCCCTTCAACGGAATTGTTTTGAGTCTTTCTAAGGTATCCACCCATTCATCCTCACTTCTATCACAAAGAAATGAACCCAAAACTTTGATTGTTAAGGGAAGACCAGCAGCATAATCGACAACTTTTATTGATAACTCTTCATACCCTTGAATTGGAACCTCTCTCCCAAACGCATACCTACAGAAGAGGCAAATTGCTTCCTCATATGATAACAAACTCACATCATGAATAAAGTTCACTCGGTGCGCTACCAGCACTTGCTCATCTCTTGTTGTGATGATGATCCTACTTCCTGGTTTAAACCAAGTAAGCTCGCATGCTAATGCCTCAAGCTGCTTTGTATCATCGACATCATCTAGAACTAAGATAACTTTTTTACTACCTATCATCTTTTTTATCATACTTTTCCCGTTGGCAAGACTTGTTACAACAATGCTTTGATCATGTAACACATCTTTAAGGACCTGTTTTTTCAATTTCTTCAAACCAGACGAAGAACCTTTTGAAACCTCTCTTACATTCTCAACAAAACTTTTACTTTCAAACCTAATGGATATACGATCAAAAACAGCTCTAGCCAAAGTCGTCTTCCCACCACTTCCGATACCGTTGATCCCTATCATACGTACATCATCAGCGTCAAGTTTTAAAGATGAAACTACACTCTTAACCCGGGTCTCCATGCCTACTAACTTCTCGTCAAAGCTCAAACTGACGCTATGTAGCTTTAGTGAAATGTCTTGAACAACTTTTTGGATGGATGCGGCTTCATGCCTGCGTGTTAAAGAATATTCAATTAAGTTACCCATAATCAAACTACGTGAAAAGGATATCTGTTGTTATTATGTCTAAAATATTGAGAATACAAAGCCCTAGATATAGAGTTGCTAATTACAATTAGATACCCTCTACAATAATAAGTTTGTCTAATAATAAGAACATAGTCTAACATTCCCCCGCAAGTTGAGGGAGGGGAACGACCTACAACTTGGATCGTAGAAACACAAGTCTTTGTGAGGACAAGGGCTTCGTAAAGATATCAGCGATTTGGTCATCAGTTGAGATGAATTTGATATCTAGTTCTCCTTGAGTAACTTGTTCACAAACAAAATGATAATCAACTTCAACGTGCTTCGTATGGGCATGAAAAACCGGATTGGCAGAAAGGAAGGTTGCACCAAGATTGTCACACCAGAGTGTGGGTGCCTTGCTATCCAAACTAAGTTCACGAAGGAGAGACTTTAACCATATCAGTTCCGCAACAGTATCAGCTATTGCCTTGTATTCGGATTCTGTTGAAGATCGAGAGACAGTTCGTTGTTTTTTTGCAGACCAAGAGATGAGATTGGATCCCAAGTAGATAGCATATCCCCCCGTGGATCGACGATCGACTGGGCAACCAACCCAATCAGAATCCGAAAAAGCAGTAAGAGTAGAAGTCCAATTAGTGTCAGAGAAAGCTTGCAGCTGATAACCCGTGTTGTGACAAAACAATAAACCATAGTTGACCGTGCCTTATAGATAACGTAAAATTCGTTTCACAGCAGCCCAATGATTCTTAGTAGGAGCATGCATAAACTGACAAACTTTGTTAACGGCGAAGGCAATATCGGGACGAGACAAAGTGGCATATTAAAGAGCCCCGACAGTCTGTTTGTATGGGGAAGGATCATCAAGCAGAGGACTATCATCAGATAACAACACTTGAGAAGTAGCCATAGGAGAGGAAACGGGTTTACAATCTGCAAGATCAGCACGCTGAAGAATGTCAAGCACATATGTCCGTTGAGAAAGGACCAGATCCGAACGGTGATGGATAACCTCAATTCCCAAAAACTAATGTAGCTGACCCATGTCCGTAAGAGCAAAGAGAGAGTTAAGATGCTCAACAATGCTGGTGATAGCACCCAGATTATTACCAGTGATTATAATGTCATCAACATACAC
>JARYGA010033020.1:0-23191 GCA_030545235.1 Helianthus tuberosus | reverse complement strand
GATCAGTTCATTTGTATAAAATTTAATTCTGATTTAGTTCATCTTATTAAACAATTCTCAAATGACCAATATAAACACATTCAAATGACCAATATGAGGAACACATATCATCGAATCAAACCAAAAATCAATATGATAAACACATCAATCCGAAACTGATCCGATCAGTTCATTTGTATAAAATTTAATTCTGATTTAGTTCATCTTTTTAAACAATTCTCAAATAACCAAAAATCAATTTTCACATTTCAAGTATCAATATTGATATGTTTAAATAACTACACACTGATGCGCTTTATCAATTTCCATCATTTGTTTCTTCGCATTTGATTCAGAAATTAAAACCCACAAGTATCATAGTTTCAATAAACAACCTAGATCTGTGCTCTAATTGTTTTTAGAGAAAAACACACAAGAATCAGCCAAATGATCACATGAGATCTGAAACTATAGAAATCAATGATACATTTTGAACAATATACTCAGTTGATACCCGAGACAAAAACCCACAAGAATCAAAACCAAAACACAGTTGATCTCATATGAGGAACCGAAAACACATTCAAACCCTCTGTTTTGCTACCCGAGACAAAAACCCACAAGAATCAAACAAAACCTCTGTTTTGATATCCGAGACAAAAACCCACAAGAATCAAACAATATTTTCATATAAAACCTGAAACAAACCTTCATAATAAACAAAACCCAAACCTCTGTTTTGATACCCGAGACAAAAACCCACAAGAATCAAACAATATTTTCACACAAAAACTGTTACATTCTAGCATATCAAAAACATAGTGTCAATCATGTTTTAGGTATGTGATATTACCTTCGATTGTTATAGAAGATGAAGATAATGAAGATGAAGATGAAGCTGATGATCGGTGGAGATTACAGAAGAGGAAGATGATTCCGATGAAGATGATTTCGATGAAGATGAAGATGATCCGATGAAGATGATTGAAGATGAAGATGAAGATGAAGTTCTGTGTTTTGGGACTTGAGAGAAGATGAAAATGATTTTATTGAGAAGTGTGAATGTTCTAATCATATATGTTTATCGTTAAGATTTGAGGGTATAAAAAAGACATTTTATAAAGATATGTATTCATTTTAAACAACATTTAGTTCATGTTTTCATTTTAGACAACATATTACCAAGTACTTAGCTTATTTGTATATCAACCATGTACACTAACACATAATTTCATTAACATTGTTTTATAAAGATATGTAACTAAATGCAAAGAATTTAAATCATATATTATAATCTGTTTTTAGTATTATCGAATTATACAATAACAATGGACCTTTACTGAATTTTACACTAACAATGTGTCAAAAAAAATTAACATCATATATAAGAAGTTATTAGACAACATAAAATTAGGTCATGCTTTCATTTTCTACAAAATATTATCAATTATTTACCTTATTTCTATATCAAACATGTACACTAAAACAAATTGTCTTTAACATTGTTTTATAAAGATATGTAACTAAACATAAAGAATTGATTTAATATATTATAATATGTTTTTTAGTATTTGCTTCCGATCGTTATTAAAACAAACCCGTGTGTTCACACGGGTGTACACCTAGTACACATAAAAATAGGGATATTGAATTTTAATAATCCCAACTATTCGTCGTTGGCCGTCAATAGTCTCAACTTTAAAAATAACCGCTAGCAGTCATAACTTTTAACATATTGGCCTCCAATGGACCCTGACTAACGGAACCCTAACGCTGTTAGTCTCCAGTCGCCAGAAAACGTTTTTTGGCCAGAAAACTCATTTTTGGCCGGAAAAAATCAACATTTTCGTCCCAAACCTCTTTGTAACCTTAGATCGGACCTTTAGAAACATTTTTATAGACAAAAACGGTTTTCTGGCTACCGGAGACTAACGGCGTTAGGGTTTTATTAGTCAGGGTCCATTGGTGGCTAATATGTCAATAGTTGGGACTGTCAGTGGTTATTTTTGAAGTTGGGACTGTTGGCGGCTAACGACGAATAGTTGGATTATTAAAACCCAATATTCCTAAAAAATAAAATAAGTAAAAAAAACATTCAAATAAAACAAATAAGAAACAGAAAATTTAAAAAAAATATCAAAAGTAAAAAAAAAAACATTCAAATAAAAAAAAGTAAGAAACATAAAATTTAAAAAATATCAAATAAATCAAAAAATTGTGTAAGTTAAGGTATAAATAAACAAAAAGGTTGATTTTAATACATGTTTCAGTTTTTTTTAACAGTAAAGTAGCTTATGTGTAAACCCAATCTGCTTGGGACTATGTCCAATATCGCCTTATCGACTGCCGTGAGACCGTACCCCCTGATGCACTATGGAGTGAAACCCTTTTTATCACCTCTCAGCAATTCAGTTTTGTTTATCAAACGAGTTTTCTAATTTTAACAAAAGTTTATATGAAACGCATCTTTATACAATTTCTTGTTTGAACAAAAATCTTTATACAATTTCTCGTTTGACTAGTTTTCTAATATCAAATCATGATTAGGGTCTTACAATTCCAGTATATGTTCTTTGTATGGTATTTTAAACCTGCATTTTAGTAGGTTTCATAACATGCTATACGTAATTTTTTTTCTATATAAATATAGCAATATGTTACTTATATTAAAGATAAAAAAACTTGTTGTTATGGTGTACTTTTTTTTATAAAAAACATTACGTATAAAAAGTTATTGATGTTTAAAAAAATGGGTGGAACTTATATGTGCATTAAAGTTGATGAGAGTACAATATAAAAATACACTATTACCCCCAAATATAGCAAAAATTAGTCAAAAAAATAAAACATAATTTACATTTTAAGCTCTTTTTGATCTCAACCATTAACTACAAAATATACGGCTTAAAGCACTTCTTACACTTCTCACAAAACCGACTTCTTTTACACTAACTACACCCTATCATGACATAGTGCAACATGTTCTTTTTAATTTTTTTTTTAATTAGCAGTGTTTTTGCATGGAAATATCTATATATAATCTAAAATTTAGTTGCATGTTCTATTTTAAAATCAACATTTATGAAGTTTTAAATGCAATACTTCAAATTAATAAAATTAATATTATAATTCTAACAAATTAGACTTAAAATAAAATTAAAGATAACGTAAATGAATTAATGGAATTAAAGGCCCTAATTTTAAGATGGCACGTCAAAAGTCAGTTAAAATCCCTATTTTTTTTTTCCATTTTCTTCCATTATTGCCCCTCTCCTCTAACACACCGGCCTCCCTCTGTTCCCCATAAAAACCCTATCACCCATAAAAACCCTCTCACATTCCTTCACTCTTCAATTGCAATTGCAGATGAAGCGTTGGACTTCCGGCGGTTTCCATCGCCCCCTCTACTCTGTAAGAAATAGTAGGTGTTTATTAGATCAATTTTAGGGTTCCTTTTTAATTACTCACAATTATGTGTAAGGATTTGGAGATCCCTGATTTTTTTATGGATGATTATCAATCTTCAGATTATCCATTGATTCTGCTCTAATCTTTTCAAAGAAGATGATCATGATAGCACCTACCACTCAGGTATTTATCTCAATCTTCTTCCACATTTCTATTCAATTTATTTTCTTTTAGTATCCATAATTCAACTGATTTTTTTATCAATTTTTTGGGTCGCGTTGTTTTGTTTGGGCGAACGGGTTAGAGGATCATGTCCACTGAAGTTTGATCTTTCTTATATCTTTTTATGCAAGAAATTAGGACTTCAATGAGTTCATGCTCTAATCATATGTTTTATTGTGTAAGAATCCATTGTTATTATGATTTAAAAGATCACTTTTATGTCTCTGCTTGATTGTTTTTTTAATTTAAAATGATTCTTCTATAAACCTCTTATCAAACGGTGGCGATTGTGGTTTCAAGGTCGTGGTCGTTTATCTCATTTGTGCATTTTAGGGTTTGTGTTTTAGAACAGGGGAATCAGATATCTTTTTATGCGTGTGTAAATATTCATTTTTTATTTAAATAAGTTATATCATCATCCTAAGATTATTGTTTTTATGAATAATTAGTAAGGTGAAACGTTGCATTCATGATCCTGGCAGGCCAACACAGAGGTTGCAGGTCACCATTGCACCAGGAACCGCCGTGGCCCCATCATTTGCAGTCAAACCACGGGTAATCGCAGTCCATTAATCACTTCAATAATATGTACACAAAACATAACTTTTATATTTCTGTTCTTGAAATTATATTTGTTAACATGAAATTTGAGTCACCCTACCGGTGATCGCAATCAAGTTGCCGAAGCCGAGGAGCTACGCCGCCGCCACTCCATCTGTTAGTCCAAATTGGTTTCATCGTGGTCGTGGGTAACTCAATTCAAAAACCTTGAACACCTTATCGAAATCTGGTTTTGATTATTGGCATTGAGAAACTTGATTGAATCTTTTTAACCTCAATGGAGGATGTTATATTTAGGGTTAAATGGGGAAACCAAAAATTGGTTCTATATCTAGGTTGTTTATATTTATATATTTCGAAATTACAGTAATTTCCTTACATCAATGAATTTCTCTTAAAGGTCAAAGCTTTGTTTACAGGTGATCCTGCTACTACAATGAAGGTAATTTTTAAAATTATTAGTCAATGATTTTTAATAAAATTTCATCTTTATCTGCAAGATTTGTAACTTACAAAATTTGGGTGTCATATGACAGATGGCCCTATTTATTTTAGCAAGATGTGGCAGCTCTATAATAAGACCATGTGTAGTGGAAGGGGAAAATAATGCCCCCAAGTGTGGGCATTTTACGCCATGTGGCGGTCCAGTCAGCAAAGGGGCATTATTGGGCGTTTTCTAAAATGGGTGTAGTGGGGATGGGGCATTATTGGGCATTATTGGGGCATTAAATAAAAAAAAGGAAAACAAAATCTTATCGGATAGAACAAGGGGAGATGAAATCTGATTGGACAAAGACAAAGGGTGTTGGGCGTGGTTTATAAAACGCCAAAGGTTTTTTTTTTTTTTTTAATTTTTTGCTTAAAAAAAGCCCCAGGTAATGGTGCATGGGCGTTTTCGGGCGTTTTTTTTGAATTTAAAAAAAAAAAAACGCCCCACTACACATAGTCTAACCATATGGAAAATGGCCAAATTGGGTCAGTTATACAAAATTTGATGAATTTCATCACAAAGATCATGAAAATCTAGATTGGTCATTAATGCTAAAAAAATCATGATCCAAGTTACTATAATTCTGATGGAATTCTTGCTGATGATGTGATATTTTTTTATTTTGTTGCAGCTTTTTTTTGGAGTTTTTATAGTGCCAAAGATATGCGCATCATATTCATCTCAATTGTCTTCCCTCACCATTGCCTCGGTAACTGGCCTCGACAACACCAAAATTGGTAACCAAGCGGATTCTCTTTGATTGACTGCATATTGGCTTTTGCGGTTTCCCAATGTCTCTTATTGCTGCACCAGTCCACCACCATGGCGTAAGCTTTCCTCTTTCATACTCTTTATAATGTGTAAAAACCCTCATGAGTGAAAAATGGATCCTATGGATATTGTTGGCAAGACAAAAGAGGATGCTTCTCTCCCAAAAGGTCTGTTCGATTCTTTGCTTTTTTGTTGTTTGATTTGATGAAATAGTTAAATGCTAATGAAAAGTTTATATTTTTTACAGCTACTATGACTAAGATAATTAAGGAAATGTTACCTCCCGACGTACGCGTTGCAAGAGATACTAAAGATCTATTGATCGACTGTTGTGTCGGTAAGAATATCTATCTGGCCAAAATGGGCCCGCGTTGAAATGAGACGTTTTAGAAAAAAATAAAAATAAACCGAAAAAATATCAAAATAGGTTCACCGGCTATTTTTATGGCTGCAGTGGTGGCGGCGGCGAGAAATAATGGTTGTGGGAATTGCTGACCCATTTTGGATCAGTTTAAGTTATAAAGCTTTATAAAAAATGGGTGGAGGTGGAGGTGGCGGAGGCGGTGACAAACAATGGTCGTGAGTAGTGCTAATCCATTTTGGACCCGTTTTAGGTTATAAAGTTTTATAACAGTTGCTGTTTTAAGTTGCAAAATTATATAATTATTTGTATCATTACTCAACTCAACTTTTTTCTTAATTTATTTCCTAGGGAATTGTATCACTAACACTATCAGCAATACTACCAAAGTTAAGACCACCACCATGCCAAAATGGACAAGTATGCCAAGAAGCTGATAATGGTCAACTAGCAATCTTATACATATCCCTTTTGCTAACCGCAATCGGGTCGGGACCACCCAAGGGTTAGTATTGTAATATCATATTGTTTGATGTTTTGATTAGAATATGACACTATAGATTCCACATTAGCAACATTTGAAATTTCAGCCAAATAAAATGTAACTTGCTACTTCATTTGTTGCTACAGTAGGTAATAAAGTTTTTAATGTTGTTGAGATAAATCAGTATGAACCAGGTGGTGGTGATGAGATGGTGTCTGTTTATACATAAGGCTGTTTCCAGCCAAGTTTCCGACCGAGACTTCCAGAGGTATGTTTTTGGGTTTGATTACGTTCGGTAACGATGATAATCGAATGAGACTGATTTATACCGTTTTTTGAAGTTTTGAAGGTGTAAACGGTGTTTAAAGGGACACAATGATTTGCCTTTAAGATCTAATCAGTATTTCAATGGGAGTTAAGTAAGGTGCTTTTTCAAATCACATGATTTTGATTAGTGATTTTTTTTTTGTTTTATCGCTAAGGTTTTACTCGATTCCTGTTGTTTTCGCGAGTTTTGTTCAGGACGATTTTCAAACATGATGGAATTAATACCACTAGAAGGGCTGGTCTTTAACACAAAACCCCGGAATTCAGTTACAATTTTTGTTTTAGTGGTTTGGTAAGAATTATGAGTTTTATCCTTAAAATTCTTTTAGTATACCGGACGTCACGGTTTTGATAACAGCTCCCCATCTAAATTTACGAAGTATTATGACAAAGATGTGGCAGAGCACCTGAGAGTAAGATCTTCAATTGTTGGTAGGGTTTGTTGTGCAGGTGTACTATACATTCTAAATCTAAGAGCGTGAATAGTGCAAGGCAGGTGGCCTGGCACTAGGGCATTGGCCACTTTAAGGCTTCCCGCCTGTCAAAGAAGAGAGACAGAGAGCAGCAGAAGAGACTAGAGACAGAGATTCGAAGCCGGTGAACCATGATGGCAGCAATGACGGCGTGGTGGCTCGAAGCCGAAATAGAGACCGCGGGGGACTACCACATAACTACATATCCATTTGTGTCGTGTTTAAGTAAATGTTCAAAAGTGAATATTATATGATACAAACATCATGTTTATTTCTTTATGACTAACTATAAACAAGTACAATTACACCATTGGTTTTGTTATGTGCTTTTTCGATTTGAGAACGCATACGACCCCATCGCTTTAGTGTTGAAATGAATTGTAATGGAACTTACCCGCGGCAAGTCGGCAACGCGCGGGCATTACCACTAGATTCCCACATTCCGTAAGGTTACCTTTCTTTATGTCAATTATGATGAAATTTGTAGTGAATTTGTTTATGCTTTTTTGTTCGTTTGGATATTTAAGTTAAATCATTAGTTTATGCTTTTTTCACCTATTTATACATGCCAAATAGCTAAATGGAATGAATTGAACTTCAACGAGCTTGAACTGCAGTTCATAAATGGGAATTTACTTGAACGGAGTTACATTCTATCAAGTTTTAATTACAAAATAATGGAATATGAACTACTAACATATACATCATCCAAGTTAAAGTTCTGCCTAACATTTCCTTTCTTTCTTTCACAGCCCTACTTATGAAGGTTCTGATTCGGATGATTCTGTGGGTAACTACTAAGGGGAACGTCGACTACATGGCCATGCATTAGCGGCAGAAGATTTCGTGAATTATTGAATAAAACCGGAAGCTTTGTGAACTCCTTTAAGTTTTTTTTCCTGTAATGCATGTTTTTAGACTTGGCATACATGTTTGTTCTTAAACAGATTCCGCAAACAAAGTTTCCTGTGCTATGCACGCCTTACATTTTGTGTAGCCGGCTTATGGTACAACCTCTTATCACGTTTTGTATGGCTTCTCTTACATTGTCTTTTGGCTAATTATCTTTTATCCATACATAAACATTTTCCCCGAACACACAACAAAATGAAGGACACTAACTGTTGGTCATGCCGTGCATCGCACGGGCCTTCCCTCTCTAGTTGTATATATGTTGAAGTCACAAATGGCATTTATAGCTCATTTTCGACTCACATATTCCCATCCATTGACCATTATGATCATAAGCTCTATGCTTAAAATAATAATAAAATGACTATCAATATTCAAGAGTTTATGTTAACGTACACTAACTTTGTATCATTCCCTTGTAAATCTTTGTATTTTAACCTGTTAAGTTGCGTGCTCAATTTTATTTATCACGGATATTATCATGACGTCTATAACTTGATTTACATATTTCTCACTTTTCACTTTGTAGAAACACTTTTCACTAGTGCGATGTACGTATGTATCACAAGTCCTTTTTGAACACCCAAAGATATATTAATAGGTAGGTCCGCCAATAAGGCAATAACGAAGATCATGTGTGCCTATAATAAATATATACTATATTTCAATCATGGTTGCAAAAGTCGCTAAGCGCTCCCTAGTCGGTCGATCGGGGAGTTGAGAGTACTCGGCCTAGGCCGAGAGTACTCGGGGAGTACTCGGACATGTTAAATTATAAAGAAATTAGTTTTTGGAAATTAAATACTTGTCAAATAACATAAATTTACTAATATCTATAACAAAATACGTGAAAATGATATTCATTCTTTAATAAGATAGGCATAAAAATTGTGTTTTATTATTTTTAAGTCAAACTCGGCCTGAGTTGACCTACTAGATACGATTTTGGCCAAGGTTGACCGCGTTTGACCTATTCCGAGTAATTAGGCGGAGTCAAAGAAAGTCGACTCGGCAGCCTACCTTGTAGCGACTACTCGAGGAGTACTCGGCCTTAAAAACCTTGTTTTACAACCATGATTTCAATACATATATAAAACCAAATAAGCAAAACAAAACATTCAAATAAAACTAACAAGAAACAGAACATTAAAAATTTATCACATAAATAAAAAATGGTGTAAGTTCACGTATAAATAAACAAAAAAAGGTTGATTTTAATAAATGTTTTAGTTTTGTTTTTTTTAACGGTAAAGAAACTCACTGTAAACCCAACCTGCTCGGGGCTATGTTCAAGGTCGACTCATCGACCGTCGTGAGACCGTCCCCCTGATGCGCGGGAACTAGATGAAATCCGTAAACCCTCGCCTCCCGTTAGGTTCGAACCCGGATTAAAGCCCAGATTTGTCCATTCATCCAAATGTCCGTCGAAAATGACCCAAATGAAAATCAAACCTACGTCTCTACTGGGAAGTGCAAACCTTTTTATCACCACACCAAATTCTCACTACTAGAGTTTTGTTTTAACAGACGAGTTTTCTAATATTAACAAAAACTTATATGAAACGTATCTCTATACAATTTATTGTTTGACGAGTTTTCTAATATTAACAAAAATCTTTATACAATTTCTTGTATGACGAGTTTTCTAATATTAACAAAAACATTTTTTTTTATAAAAGATCATTTTCATTTTAATCACCAGGATAAATTACATAAAAATAACAGGTAGACGAGCAACAAACTGCGCTGCCATCCCCTTCATATTAACCTATATGAAAAGTAGTTTTACGAGTTTTCTAATATTAACAAAAACCTATATGAGAAGTATCTTTATATTAACAAAACCCTATATGAAAAGTAGTTTGACATGTTAATATTAACAAAAACCTATATGAAAAGTATATATAATTTCTTGTTTCAAAATAATAATATATAATAAAATAAAATAAAATAATACCACCTCGTATCATCATCATCAACAAGAAGCAACTTCAACTATAAAACCCCCATAACCCCCTCTCCATTTCCCATCCCTATTAATTAATATTAATAATCCCCTGTTTTCACTTCAATCGGATCTCATGGCCCTGCTTTCGGATCTCATCAACCTTGACCTCTCTGATTCCACCCCTAAAATCATTGCAGAATACATATGGTAATTTTATATTTCTTGATTCTTTTACCCACTTTGACGATCTTGTTTTTATTGGGTTTCATTTATTCTTGAATCTACGAGATGGGTGGGATTCGAATTTCCATACAAATTCAACAACTTCTGAAAAAGATTGATATGGGATTTCTTTCTTTTCATGTTCTTGATCTCATGGATAATAAAAGTTTGAATTTTTAGTTGTGTGCGGAACGAGTCAAAGATATTATTTGTACTATGGTTACTAAAATAGTAACCAACAAATTTATACGCATAGAGTATTTGGAAACATTTTGATACTATGTATTGCTGCTATATGTAATCTAAAAATGGTTAATTTGGAAACAGGATTGGTGGATCGGGTATGGATCTTAGAAGCAAAGCAAGAGTAAGTAGATCTATGGTTTTGTTTGGCTTTATTCATTGATTTGCATATATTGGTTTCATTTGGAAAATTATCTAGTTTTGGTTTGTTGCTATGGTTTGATCAAATTTTTCTGGGGTTTTATTGTGTCGTTTAGACTCTTTCTGGACCGGTTGATGATCCGAAGAAGCTACCGAAATGGAACTATGATGGCTCTTCAACAGGGCAAGCCCCTGGGGAAGACAGTGAAGTCATTCTATAGTGAGTAATTGTTGCCTCTTGTAAAATTTACCAAAACTTTTGAAATTTTTTGTTGCATGCTGACTTGAAAGAAATTGTGTTGTTGATGAATGAAACAGCCCTCAAGCCATCTTTAAGGATCCATTCAGAAGGGGCAACAATATCCTGGTACATTTTCAAGAATATTAAATCATAGTGTTAGGATTATTTAGTATCTTGCTTAAAGATTGAAACTTTATATGTTTGTGTGTTTAGGTGATGTGTGATTGTTACACCCCAGCGGGTGAGCCGATCCCGACTAACAAGAGATGTGCTGCAGCTAAGATCTTCAGTAACCCGGAAGTCGAGAAGGAGGTTCCATGGTATTGTCTTTGAATCTCTTATTTTAATTGACCTTTGAAAAATTCAAGTAATTAGACTTGAAATTCGACGTTTTTGTTGTTAATAGGTATGGAATTGAGCAAGAATATACCTTGTTGCAGAAGGATATCAACTGGCCTTTGGGCTGGCCTCAAGGTGGTTTCCCTGGACCACAGGTAGATCAATCTTGCTAAAAAACGCACGCGAATTAATTAACATTTGTCTTGTTTAACTTGATGTTTATGATTAAATTCAATTCAATTTAGGGGCCATACTACTGCGGTATTGGTGCTGATAAAGCTTTCGGACGTGATATCGTTGATTCACATTATAAGGCTTGCCTTTATGCTGGTATCAACATTAGTGGCATCAATGGTGAGGTCATGCCCGGTCAGGTACATTTTCAGAACATATCGACCCGACCCGTCTCCCATTTTGCCATGTCTAACCCTAGTAAACACTAAAACTACATTTTCATGTTCTTATACAGTGGGAGTTTCAAGTTGGACCTTCAGTAGGTATTTCTGCGGGTGACGAATTGTGGGTAGCTCGTTACATTCTAGAGGTAGTTTGAATTACCGTCTTGTTTTCGTTTTCTTGACATATACTTCAATGGCAATCTTGAATTCTTGCTTTATTCAGAGGATTACTGAGATAGCTGGAGTGGTTGTTTCATTTGACCCCAAGCCAATTCCGGTTAGTTTTCTATAACTTTCAAGTCTTGCTCATGTTTATGAATGGATGCGAGAATCCGGTATTTAAGATTCAGTTGTGAACAGGGTGACTGGAACGGGGCTGGTGCTCACACGAACTACAGGTATTCTATGACAAATCAAGATTTGAGATAAATTTGATTCATAATTTTTCTGTTTATGCTAATCATAAATTCATAATCGCGATCTTTCAGCACAAAGTCCATGAGGGACGAAGGCGGATACGAAGTGATCAAGAAGGCCATCGAGAAGTTGGGTTTGAAGCACAAAGAGCACATTGCAGCTTATGGCGAAGGAAATGAACGACGTCTCACTGGTCGCCATGAAACAGCCGATATCAACACTTTCCTATGGGTACATACATCATGTCACATAAACAATTAACTAATTTAATACATTTTTATGTTGTGAAAAGATTTGAACTTTGTGTTTTATTTGTCGGTGCAGGGTGTCGCAAACCGTGGGGCATCTATTCGGGTCGGGAGGGACACTGAGAAAGAGGGAAAAGGTTACTTTGAGGACCGAAGGCCCGCTTCTAACATGGACCCATATGTGGTGACTTCCATGATTGCTGAGACCACCATCTTGTGGAACAAATCTTGAAGATGATAAGATTTGGACCATGAAATTATGAAGCCTGATTTGGAGGGAGATTGAAAAAAATAGTTGGAATTTGAAAACAACCCTTCTATATGTACTTTTCTAAAATTTAGGTGCATCCTACTCTGTTTCCTTGTTTATTTTTACTTGATGTTTTATATGTTCTTGATGCAAAGCATTTTGTGTCCAAAATGCTTATGGCAACTACTTGATTTCATTTGAGTTTTCCCATTGGGAATATTGTCAATATGTCTATTTTGAATAACAATATGGAGGGGTTGATTTCGTTTTGTGTTTGTGTTTGCGTTTGCTTTACATTCTTTCATTAGTGTCGTTTCTATATTTGAAAATAGAGGTGGTAAAATAAGAGGGATGTGCTTGGTATGCTTTTATTAGCGTCGTAATTTTTTTATTTGAAAGTAGAGGGGATAAAATAGGACGGATATTGTTAGTATGCTTTTAGTCAGCGTCGATATTGTACGTTGTTATGTAGCAAAGTATGAGGGTCTGTTCTGTAATTGTTGTATAGTTCAAGGGTTATATGTGTTGAATAAGTGTAATAGTGTTAGTTGTCTGTTGTACTTAAACATGAACAATTAATGACAGTTAGTCAGTCAGTTTGTTGTTGAGCTAATATTATGTTAATCTCTCTCTCTAGAATCTCTGTAACATTGGTATCAGAGCTCTCCGATCCTCGGAAGCTCCATTACCAATTGGTTTGTGCGTTCAATTTAGTGAAATCAATCAATTGTTCGATTGATTCGGTTCATTTCAATTCAGGATTGTTCATTGTTCGATCAATTCTACTTCAGATTTCGTTCAGATTCCGTCAATTCGATAATTAATTGACAGTTCGAAATGACAACTCGCAGTCAAGCTGAAATTGAAAAAACATTGAAGGATCATACAACTTCATTGCTTAAATTTGATGCTTTCGTTGAAAAAACAGAGCATACTTTCTCTGACATCAAGTAATTGTTAGAGAAATTGACTAATCATACCAATTCAAATGATACTGGCACTTCAACTAATCAAGAATTGATCAGTAAGTCTACTGATAGGTTGTTCAGGCTGGGAAAGATTGAATTTCCCAAATTCAATGGCACAGAAGATGTAGAGGACTGGGTGTGCAGATGTAAACACTTCTTTGATGTGGACGAGACTCCTGAGAATTACAAGGTACGAAATGCTGTTATTAATTTGGAGGGAAGGGCGATGAAATGGCACAATAATTTTGCAAAAACAAGAGCAATAGCTGGTGTAACATGGGCAGAATATGCTAGAACCATAACTGATCGTTTTTCTACACGAATGTTTAAAGATGCAATGGGAATATTGTCCTCTACAGTGCAAAATGGGGAATTAGAGGATTATTGTGATGAATTTGATGAAAATTTGTTAAGAGTTACAATTGCTGAAGAATATGCAATTAGTTTGTTCATTAAGGGTTTGAAACCTGAATTAGGAGGTCCTGTGAGTATGTTTGATCCCAAGACCATGAAGGAGGCTTATATGTTGGCTAAAAAACAGATGGTTGCTAATGATAAAGTCAAGAATCAATTCACATCTAAACCTTTAGCCACTTCTAAACCCACTTATCCTAATCCTAAACCTATCTCACACTTTAAACCACCGGTTAACACTTATCATCTGCCATTATTACATAATCAACCATCTCATCAGAAGTTTAACACTAGAAGGCTGACTAGTAAGGAGATTGAGAATAAAAGATCAAAAAGGGAGTGTTTTTGGTGCAATGATTGTTTTGGTCAAAAATCACACAAGGATAATGTAACCAAATCTGATTTTTGTGAGGTATGATGCTTGGTTAATTGAACAAATGTGTAAACAACAAATCAATGAAATGAATGATGAACACAAGGATTTGTACGAGGAAAAAGCCCTTGATCAATGAATGATCTCCGGCATAAAAAACATCGGGTGATGGAAACTACCGATCACCAACTATATTAAACAAACAAAGTTTACAACTTGGGATGATATCAAGCCTGTTACAATGATTGCTAGTGTGTAATAGCCAAGAGAGTTCGAGAGTGTTGTGTACGAGTGTTGCTATCTATTTTTAAATCAAGCTTGTATCCCCTTTAAAATTAGAAACTATCTATAACAACAAACTATCCGAAAATGGTGCTAGCTTCCCCACGATCATCACAACGGTCATGGAGGTCATGCACGTGCAAAAGTACCAAGCATATTCCCCTAGAATCTCGGTTGGACCAAGTCTCATTCGAATACACTTGCAAAATAAGTTAAAACATGATGGAAACAATTGTTAGTTTAGGATAATAATGAGGATCATGGATCCTTATTCTTGCAGCATCTCCTGAGGATCCTTAATTCAAACTGAACTGAGGATCCGTGATCTAAACTACAACTGAGGATCCGTGATCCACAAGCTATAAAATTCTATCCCTAACAATGATAAGTTTACCCCTACCCATAAGTGTCCTAATAAACAGTTATATGTGTTAGAAGTGTGGAGTGGGGAGGAAGATGGTCAACAAGGGTCTGATGAGGAAGAGACTATTATTGATACCACTGGTCAAGATCAGGTGATTGATACTACTTCGAATGATCCTCTTATTTCTATACGTGCACTGACTGGTATACCATCATTCTCAACTATGCAAGTGGTGGGTAATTTTGGTACTAAGCCTCTACAGATTTTAATAGACTCGGGATCTACCCATAACTTTATAGACGAAAAATTAGCTTTAAAATTGAATTGTCCTTTGAAAGATATTGAGGGTATGAGAGTGGGTGTAGCCAATGGGTCACAATTGTTGTGTGCCAAGATGTGTCTAGGATTCCAATGGCAAATGCAGGGATTATGGATGAAAGCTGATGTTCTGGTACTACCCTTAGCTAGTTATGACATGGTTTTAGGGGTGCAATGGTTATTGAAGGAATATGAAATAAACTGTTTTATTGATTTGTTTGAGAATATCGATGACCCTTAAATAACTAAAATTACAACCGACATTCCTTCACAGAAGGAAACTAAATCACTCAAATCAAATCAATATAAATATAATATCGTTTCCACTAATATTCCCCCTCAGTTTGAACGTGGGTAAACTGAGACGTTCAAGCTGGATCTGAATGATTCAAATAAATACCGCGGAAGGCCTTTAGTAAAGATGTCAGCATATTGAGCAGAAGACGGCACGTGTAGGACCCGAATATGACCAATCTGCACCTTTTCACGCACGAAGTGGATATCCATTTCCACGTGTTTAGTACGTTGATGTTGCACGGGGTTACCGGATAGGTAAATTGCAGAGACGTTATCACAGTAGACTATAGTAGCCTTTTGAACTGGAACCTTTAGTTCAAGAAGCAGATTGCGAACCCATGTTGCTTCTGCCACCGCATTGGCCACCCCTCTGTATTCGGCCTCGGCACTTGATCTCGAAATGGTCGGCTGTCGTTTGGATGACCAAGAGATAAGATTATCTCCAAGAAAGATGCAGTATCCGGAAGTGGATCGACGAGTATCCGGGCACCCGCCCCAGTCAGCGTCAGAATAAGCAGTCAATGAATGATTTGGGGAAGCTGATAAGCGAAGACCAAGATCTATAGTGCCATGGATGTATCGTAAGACTCTTTTAAGAAAGGCGAAATGAGGTTCCCTTGGGGCGTGCATGAAAAGGCAAATTTGTTGGACGGCATAAGAGATGTCGGGCCGAGTGATAGTAAGGTACTGCAACGCACCGGCAAGACTACGATATAAATTTCCGTCCGGAAGAAGATCCCCTTCAGTAGCACTAAGTTTAGAGTTTGTATCAACAGGTGTGTGACAAGGCTTGCAAGCTGTCATGTTTGCCCGATGAAGGATGTCTCGGGCGTATTGTGATTGACCAAGCATTAAGGAGTTATGATCGCGAGTTACTGTAATGCCAAGAAAATGATGAAGTGGCCCCATGTCTGACATAGCAAACTCAGTGGATAACCTGGTGAGGAGTTGTCGGAGTAGACTTTGATTATTTGCAGTAAGAACAATATCGTCAACATAGAGTAGGAGATATGCTAGTTGTTCGCCACGTTGGTAAATAAACAGTGATGAATCACACAAACTGCTGTGGAACCCCAAGGAATGTAGGAACGTAGAGAACCGAGTATACCAAGCTCGGGGTGCTTGCTTGAGCCCATAAAGTGATTTTCGTAAACGACAAACATGATTCGGATATGCAGGGTCGCTAAAACCGGGTGGTTGATACATGTATACCGTCTCTTGAAGGTTGCCGTGTAGAAATGCATTTTTTACATCCAATTGATGTATTGGCCATGACCGTGAAACAGCTAAAGATAGGACAGTGCGAATAGTAGCCGGTTTAACAACCGGACTAAATGTTTCGGTGCAATCAATAACGACTGTTTGCGACTTCCCGTTACATACAAGGCGCGCTTTGTACCTATCCAATGTGCCATCTGCTTTAAATTTGTGGCGAAACAACCATATCGAGCGAATGATTGGATACTCAAGGGGTTTTGGAACCAACTCCCAAGTGTTATTAACCTGTAATGCACTAAATTCATCGTTCATGGCATGAAGCCAGTTATGGTCCGATAAGGCTTTCGAGTACGAGGTAGG
This sequence comes from Helianthus tuberosus, assembly GCA_030545235.1. Lineage (NCBI taxonomy): Eukaryota > Viridiplantae > Streptophyta > Magnoliopsida > Asterales > Asteraceae > Helianthus > Helianthus tuberosus. The sequence continues at coordinate 6,162 of JARYGA010033020.1, read as the reverse complement.
TACAGGTGAGATGGTAGAAGTGAGAGCGAGGTTGTAGCGTGGGTTCGGTTTTGAGACACCCGCCTTGGAGCGAGTCTGCATGGGATGGTCATTGGCTGGAGGGGGGGTTAGGGGACTGTGGGGTTGGGCCGTTGGGGATTGGGCTGATTCAGAGGGGCCCGTAGTGTGTGAGGGAGTGTTGGGTTGGTGGGTTGTGGATTGGGCCGAAGCAGGAGTTGGGCTATCTGGTTGCGGAAGGGAGGTGGGTGTAGGGTCAGTATTGTGGAGTGGGTCGAGTGAGGCAGCGCGAGTAGTGGGTATGGTGGTGTGATGGGCCGTGTGGGATGGTGGGTTTTGGGACGGAGTGGAGGAGTTGTGAGTATCACTGGGCTGAGGGAAAGATTAGTTGAAGAATGGGGGTGGGGTAGGGTTTAAGTCATCAAGGAAAGTATAGGTACTAGGCAAGGATGGGGTAAGGGTATGAAACGGGAATGTATTCTCATCGAAGATGACGTGACGAGAGATATGCACCCGGCCAGTGGTCGGGTCATAGCAACGATATCCTCGGAAATCGGACGGATATCCTAAGAAGACACAACGGATGGACCGGGTGGATAGTCTGTTGGGTGCCGTGGCAGACATGTTAGGATAACATGCACAGCCGAATACCCGTAGATGGGTATATAATGGTTGACGTAAATAGAGGGCAAACACGGGTGTTTGGAATTGTAAACGTTTTGTGGGGAGAATGTTGTGAAGATACGTGGCGGTGTGAAGGGCTTCAACCCAAAAGGTGGGTGGAAGTTGAGCATGGGTTAGAAGGGCGCGGATAATATCATTTAAGCGACGAATCATCCGTTCTGACCTACCGTTTTGTTGTGATGTTTGAGGGCAAGAAAATCGAAATATAAGGCCATTTTGGTTTGCAAAAGATTTGAAGTTGTTATTGTCGAATTCCCCGCCAAGGTCACATTGAAACGTTTTAATGGACGAGTGGAATTGCGTTTGGATTAATTTGTGGAATTTAGCAAATGTGGGAAACGTTTCAGACTTGTACTTCAGTGGATATACCCAAACATAATTTGTGTAGTTATCAATTAAAACCATATAATATTTGTAACTAGAATTGCTCAACACAGGTGATGTCCAAAGATCACAATGAATAATGTCAAATGGTTTTAAAGTATGTGAAACAGAATCATTAAAAGGCAAACGTTTACTGTTGGGTATTTGGCAAGATGGACAAACCAAAGGCCCAACAGATTTATTACACGAAATAAAATAACGACTAAGATAGTTTAACACGTTTTCTCCGGGATGTCCGAGACGATCGTGCCATGGAGTGGGTGTTGAAGAAGACAGCAAAGTGAAGGCAGGTTGAGTGACCGGATAGAGATCACCATCACTGTTGTGTCGGGAAAGGAGGCGTCCATCCTTGAGGTCCTTCAAAGAAAAACCAAAAGGGTCAAATTCCACGGAAACTTGGTTATTAATAGTGAATTTACGAACAGATACTAAATCTTTAACTATAGTTGGTGAGTGAACGATTTGGTTAAGGTTATATGTTTGTTGTGGGAGTTTGAGAAAGCCATTACCGGAACCATTTACTTGCAATCGTTGACCGTTACCGACAAGAATAGGACTAGCAGGTAATAAACTAGGAGTTATGATTTTACCTTGATTCGCCGTTATGTGAGACGAGGCTCCAGTATCCATGTACCAGTTTGGATCGTTATAGTTCAGATTCATATGCGAAAGAGCCATGCCAATATCACTTGGGCAAAGAGCATTGTTGCCTGGTGGGGTGAAGCCGGGAGGAACAAACTGGGCCTGAGAAACTTGATCTGGAAACTGAGCCGGCATAGCAGACTGAACCGGCATAGCAGGCTGAACCGGAAACTGGGTTGAGATGGGGTATTGGGCCTGATTTGCGATGTGGGCTTGGGCCGGTTGCGAGGGGTAGGATGTGGGAGGCGGGTTCCACTGATGTGGATATTGGGCTTGAGTAGCCGGGTTAGGAGTGTGAGGTGTTTGGGCCATCAATGGGTGCTGTTGTTGGGCTGAACTCTGTCCCCAAGGTGAGTGTCCAGTAGACCCATTTGACCGTCCACCCCTCGTGGAAGTCCGTCCACCACGAGACTGTTGACCACGTCTTCTAGCCGCTTTTACCGGGTCATAATTTCTCCCCCTGTACCCGTTGGGATACGGCGAGCGAGCCGAGTCAGAGAAGTTGTTGTTGTAGTTACCCGGTTGTGCTTGTGATGTAACACCTGTGTCATTTCAACCATCAAACAAATGCCAAACCAATGAAATATTGTATTTCATACTTTGGACTTGTATAAATATGTGTATCGTTTACACATATCAATTCTCGTTCAATTTCAAGCTTTAAATCGCTTTCTGGAGGGTTATACGCGCTCTGATGTATAGATATAACCAGTTTAATGCAACGAACACTCCAGAATAGTGAAATAGGCTTAACATACCTTAAATAACCTTTACATAACTTAGATATAAGTTTTGGAAGGTTTGGTGTGGTGAAATCAAAGTTTAATCGTTTACAGGGACTAAAGTTGACAAACTGCGAAAGTATGTCAATTTGAACTGTAACAGACCTTCCGGGACATGACCATAAGTTAAAAATACCATAAATATCCTTTACATAGCTTAGAAATAGGCTTTGAGGTGTTCGGTATGCTAAAATAAACTTTTGTGTCATTCAGGGACTAAAAGCGTCAAAAAGTGTACAAGTTTGCATTTTTACGCGTAACTTACGTTCTGAATACATCCGGACATCCAAAAATTTATGTAAGCACTAAAACATTTTATGTTAGTGTTCGCCATAAGAAAAATCCATTCGTCGCGTCATTTGGATCGTTTTTCGCGCTTGTGCGCATTCCGTCGTAATTAAGCGAACATCGCGTTCGTACGACCAAACGAACTGACATCAGACATATTTTTGAGCATGTTTCATGTCCACAATGTTTAGGCATCATTTTAGGGCCTTAAAGTTGGCTTTACGGGCCTTAGAAGTGTCGGAAATGGCCTTAAACACGTGCAGGGACCAAAACTGTCAATTCTGCAAGAAGTTTGCTGATCAGACAGCCAGGCGGCCCGCCTCAGTTTCCTAACATTCTTAGGCGGCCCGCGTCAGACTCCCAGAACAGATCAGAACGAACAGTCAGCGTGTACCAGCTGTTTTAACCACAACCACACCTTTCCCACTTGCATATTCAGCTGATAAGGATGGTTTTTAGCCACCACAACTTTCCGACACTTGTACGGATGGGATTAAGACACGTTTTCCATGAAACGATCTTAACGGTTCAACGAATACTATAAATACCCCACCCCCCATTGTTCATAATCACTAGAAATTTGATTTGAGAAACTCTAAGTTGAAACATTTGTTTCATACCTGAGATTTTTGAATCGAGTTTAGCATTCGGGGACCCTTCGTAAGTATTCTTTCGTTCTTTTCCTTATTTTACTGCTTTTCGAGTCAGAAAGTCAAACTTTGTTTGACTTTCAGCGTTGACCAGTAATGGTCAATGCGAAGTTCGTTTGAACTTCGCAACGTGAGTGTAATCACGTTGGTTATAGTCCCTTGGGACTATGCCTACTGATTACCACGTTGTCTAGGGTCGTAGGGTAAGCGATCTGATAAATCGCTTATACCTTCGAACCCGACCCAGTTTGGTCGATCATTAGGATCTGACCAAATACATTAGGTGACCCTAGTATAGGGCATAACCTTCCGAGGTTATACCCTATGGTCACATCGTTTAAGTAGTTGTATGATAGGTAGTTTATATGCCTTAGGTAAATTACCAGAATACCCTTTTCATGTATAATCGGTAATTAAGCATATGTAACCTAAAATTTTGTCACATAACTGATTATGTAACATGTTTAGGCATATAACACTTGTCATAGGACTAGTTAGGCGGTCCGAACGCGTTTCACGCGAACGACGCGTTAAAGTAGCATAAGCTACCTAAACGGGTCGTAATGGGTCGTAGACACTTAGGTTAAGTTTCATTTAGTATGTAGGCTTTGATTAACCATATCACATGAGTTCCTACACTCATTTGGTTTACAAACCCTCATGCTACCCAGTCTTCCGATTTAGGTCCGGTTTATTAATGTAGTTACCTATATTAGGTGCCGTTTGATATTCCGCGATCTCTAGCATTGCTTGGTGGTTATCCTAGGACTTCTGAGCAATCTCAAGTGAGTACATAGACCCCTCTTTTACTGTTTTCCAAACTGTTTTGGGGTGAAACACATGTGCCTACTTGTTACATTCATGCTTTCCCGTTTTCACATCATATACCTGCTATGTTAGTTAGTACATTATAGTACATGATTTCATTACATTTTATGCTATGTATGTCCATTGTGTGCATACTTAGTACATTGTTTTACATTACATTTTGTTGCATATGCTCATCCAGTATATGAACACATTATATTACATTTTGAACCGTTTATAACTATTTGACTATGTGAACCGTTGTAATCATTTGACTATGTGAACCGTTGTAATCATTTGACTATGTGATCCGTTGATATCTGTGAACCGTTTGTATCTGTGAACCGTTTGTATCTGTGAACCGTTTATATCTGTGAACCGTTTGTATCTGTGAACCGTTTATATCTGTGAACCGTTTGTATCTGTGAACCGTGTGAACCGTATTTGACCATACATAAACATTTCTACTATTGTTAAACATTACTTTGATGGTTTGGTTTGATTAAATGGTTAAGTAACGATGCGTATGTAATATGATACAAGCATGGTGGATACGCCGCTGGTACTTCCTATATATAAGTGTTTGTATGGTATTACATATTGTAGCGTTATTTGAATCATTTCAGTTTGAGACATATAACATTTTATACAAATAACATACTTTTCACAAGACATTGATTTACAAACAACTTATCTTATACAAACCCATTTTTACTATGGTTATTCATTTAACCATACATTATTCTCTTATTATACATATCATCTGATCTTATCGTTTTTCAAATGATTTACAAAACAAAGCAAATTACAAGGTTCGTGACTAAACATTTTCTCAAACATAAGTCATGAAACCTATTTTCACAAAACCTATGTATCTCACAGGCATTTTTATGCTGACGTACCTATTTTCACATGTGTTTTTCAGGAGCTGTTGCATAAGATGATCAAGATACACATAGGCAGACTTGGGCTTTAGTGACAATAAAAGATGCAAGACTAGTTAATTATGTTGTATTCCTTTGTTTGTTAAGACATTGTAACACTTTTAATCAATAAAACGAAACTTCAATTGCCATGGATTTGAAACAATTAATTCTGTTACAACACTCCCCGACGTTTCCGCCACGTTTTGTATGTTCCACGTGGTCGGGGTGTGACATGTGAGAGGAGGACATGGTCACGATTTGAACCGGTTCTGGCCGAATGACGTTCTTGTTCTGCTTCAATCATTCCTCTGGCATCATCCCATGTCGGGCAACTTTGATTGATAATGGCCCCAATGGTGTCGTACTCTGCCGGTAGTCCACGAACCATCTGGATGACGAGACGGCTATCGGTGACAGGCTGGTCAACGTCACCAAGTTGGCCGGCGATGTCTTTCAACGTTTGACAATAGTCGTCAAATGAGGCTTGAGACGAAAGGGTTGTGTTGCTGAATTTTTGTTCTAACGTGGCAGCACGAGCATGTTTGTTATTGATGAAGATGTCTTGTATTTTAACCCACGCCGATCGGGCCGTGATGTCGGTGTCAAGAACCCGAGCAAGGAGGTCGTCAGAGAGTGTGCTGTAGATCCATTGAAGGATCAATGCATCGAGTTCGGACCACGCGCTGTACGATGGATCTGATTCGGCCGGTGGGTTGGTTCCATCAATATGATGAAGAACTTTGTATGCACGGACATGGAGTTTGAATAACTTGACCCATGACGAATATGTAACTTTCTTGCCGTCAAGGGTACGTATCTTAGTATTGAGATTGGTGACGGAGTAGGCTGGATGTAAGGTTTGTTTTTCGGGAAAGATTTTGGAGTTTTCATCGGATTTGGTGTTTTTGTCGGCCTCATCACCCATGGTGGTTGGCGGCAAAAGAAAGAAAAAAAAAAACTAGGGTTTAGGTTTTGCTCTGATTACCATGAAGGAATATGAAA